>JAQFXV010001031.1:0-15998 GCA_034694065.1 Camisia spinifer
AAATGATGACTTACCGAAACCTTCGAAAGTTACTCATAAACAAATAATAACATGTATTTAGAAAATAATTGGTTAAAATATTGAAATATTTTGTCTTAAATTCAATTCTTTATCGAGTTATCCAGTATTTGCTTATTTTATGAATAAATAACACTTCAATATTATATAAGTTGAGTTATTTTAAAAATTTATACTAAGTAAATATCTTGCGCCAAAAAAATTATTTTGAAAATTATTTCAGAATCGTTTTTGAATTTTGTAAAAATTTATGCCTGAATTATGAAATTTCATCTTCAAATTTTCAAAATCAATAATTAATACAAGAGTTTTTGAACTTTGTCTTTGAAATTGCACTCTATTTGGTTTGTCGAACAAATTGACACTGAGTTTTGAAACATAATTTAGCAATTTAAAACATTAATTTACATAGATCAAAATATTAATAAAGTGTAAAATTTCAGATTGATCCTAATTAAACAAATATATATTTCATATTCATAAATATAGAAACTGATAATTTGAAAGCATACCGTCAAAAATTAAGTTAATAAGGTTTAATTTACTTTTTCAACACTAAGGTTCAATTGGGGTTGAAATTTATAAAATTTTAGAGTTTATAACGACGATTTTCGAAACTTTAAGGCTAAATTTTTCAAATTTTCATTTTTGAAAGATTACATTTTGCTTAAAATTACTAAAAAATGCAGAGAAAAAAGCAAAATGATCAAATAAGGACCAAATTTCACCATGTTTATCTTTAAAATAGCTAGCTACTCGATTTTATGATTTCCTATTAAAATGCGAAGGGGTTGTTAAATACTACTTTATGGAATCACTTCCCCGGATGAACTTCTAAAAAATTCAGCTTCTTTTATAAAAAGTTTAAATAAGGCTAATGAGGTTTTTATTCGTAATGCCTAAGAATTTTCAAACAAACACATTATTTTCATGCAAACAAAGGTTTTAACTAAGAGCTAACTAAGATGAAAATTTTGAAAAATCTTTTTATTTGGAAATAATATTTTGAAAAAACCATATTTCTACCCTTGTTATCTGGTAAAATCAACATGATAAGGCTTAATACATCGAACGTTTTTTGAATAAAACTAAAATAATTGATATGTTTGTGGGCAAAAGAATACGTGCGTTATTCTGTTATTCTTAGCGGAGAAAAAAGTTACATACAGTATATTGACTATCTCTAAAAATAATTTATTCAGAATTTGCACAGTTTATGATTAGTCTGAGGCCAGTTTTTTAACAAATGCAAAAATTTCTTTCTGTCTTAGAAAATACTTTTTAGAGAAAATGTGTAATTTGGGATTTCTCATCGCAGATCATTTATTATCGTTTGATATGAATGTTAAAATCCTATATATTTATGGCTTGAGTACATCACAAACTTTGGAATCATGCATATTATGAACGGATAATAAAGAAGCTATTGTTTAATGCTGTTTAAATTATTGATTAAGTACAGTCCGGTACTTAATTCAAATCAATTTTAATAACGAATTAACTATTGAAAATAACTAATAACATAAAGTTAACAAATATTTTGTGCTCAAACTTTTGCGCTCAATATTTCAAATATTAATTTATCTGTTTTACTATTACATAATACATAATACATAATATAATTCTTTGCATAAACGCATTCTGTTATTTGATTGATTATTGCAGAACATTAAATGTGCAAAACATGAATTGAACTAAATTTTAATTTAGTAAATTAGTACTAATAAATATTTATCAATATATTTAATAAAATAAATTGAGCTTAATAAAACTTTTTTTAAGCATTGGTTAATGTAAGCTGCAATAGAAACGTTTGAAAATGGTTTTTGAAAATGCATTTCAGATTTTGATGGCCTACATAAGGAATCTTTTCATAAATAAGTTATATTTAAAAGTATTTTCATTACCCTCTTTCAGTCCCTATTTTACACTGTTTACAACATAATATTTGAGCATTATTTCATTGAGCTGTAGACACCCCTCATCCCAAAACAGTATAACGCGTTTAATGAAAGTTACCTCAGATTTAAAAATTTTTAACCGTTTGTTCGCTATTAATAGTACTTTAAACTGAAATGGGTCTCATTCTATATAATTAATTACGAGTAATAAAACTTTTTACAAAACTGAAAGAAAATCTTAAAATTATTATTTTGTGAATAGTTTTAAATAATTAAATCAATACTTGATACACTTTTAAGTCGAAATAATCTGTTATTTTTGTGAAATATATTTTATTGAATTTAATTTAATTAAATAAATGAAATAATTAATTGAAGGTTGTTTTAAATGTTGAAACTTTGGTAGTAAACAAAGTCCTGCGCAGTCAACAGTTTTTATTTAAATGGCATAAGACTTGACACAATTTGACTTTCAATTAATTTATTTCATTTATTAAATCTATTTTATTGTTGTCTTAATTTTAAATTTTTGTTTTTAAATTAATCAATAAATGGATTCAAATGTAAAGCAATCAAAGCCTAAATCGAAATGTAGAACAAAAAAGAGAAAAAGCAATAAAAGTAAAATTTTAAATAATGATAAATCGGATAATAATATGAATAATAATAATAATAATAATAGTAATTATGAGTTGAAAGAAGTCTCAAAAAATGATAATAAGAAAAAAGAATCGGAGAATCATTTAATAACTGATTATTTTCCGACTCTTTCTTCTTCTCGAAAGCGTTTGACATCAAAAGTGTTGGCTCTTCAACACGAAAGACTTATTAGATATTATATAACGAATAAATGCGATCCAATCGACTCATTAACTATTGAAGAAATTGATAGTAAAGGAAAAGGTGTTATCGCTTCCAAACGTATAACTAAGGGTTCGTTTATATGTGAATACAGTGGAGATTTGGTTACTATTAAAGAAGCAAAAGTAGTATTTGATTGTAATATAGATTAATAGATAATGAATGTTTTTGAATGTATTGTTATAGTTGAGAGAAATAGAATATGGTTCATGTGGGGCAGGATGTTATATGTATTACTTCAACTGGTCTAATAATGTTTGGTGTATTGATGCCACAAAACCTAATGGACGTTATGGACGACTTATTAATCACAGCCGAAAGTCTCCTAATTGTAAAACACGATGTTTTGTTCATAACGGAACACCTCATCTTATATTCATTGCTATCAAAGATATTGAACAAAATGAAGAACTTTTATACGATTACGGAGAGAGAGATAAATATGCGATTGAAGCCCATCCATGGCTTAACAATACTTAACTTTCATTTAATTCTATTATTTATAAATATACTGCATATCTATTCGATTCATTCAAAAAAGTTGACATCAATTGAAATTTCTCGTCATTAGAAATGTTACGGAAAGTAACAATTAATGCGTTTTAAGTTTATATCGATGTAGATATTAATCCATTTACAAAATGTAATCAAATTTTTAACATTTATATACATTATACTGAATTGATTGACATTAAATTCACAAAGTTTTTACTCATTTTTCATAAGTAATGCCTTTTATTATCGATTATAACTTATTCGATAGATTATAAACTTAATTAAAATAATATTTACTTATTCATGCTTTTTGTATATAATTTATATTACTATTGCATTAATAAAATTCAATTAACTAATAATAGTGTTAGTGTTGAAAGTGTTAACATCGCTCCCGTTTTATGCAATAAATTCATTGACAAATATGATATTGAAATGAAATACAACATTATTATTAGAATCGATAGTTTATTACCACTTCTATTCCACTGCCAAAGCAATGCACAAATGCTTATATTTTGTAACTATTCATTAAAATAAATGAGAAAATATTAAATAATTAATAATATATCGGTAATTGATTTGTAGTTAAACGAAAGGTATAATAGATGTGAAAAAGTTTATCCCAATGAGTGTACTATAAATGTATCCTAAACTTGAAAACTGGTTCACTCATTAGGTTTGAGTTAAAATTCAATAGAAATATATATTCAAATATAATTTTATGGCTTAATTTTTGTTAATAATTTGAGGATATTATTCATTGGTTTTGACCATAAAGTAGTTCTAATGGATTCAGCTTCTGATATGACTCGAAATCTCTGAGATTTTATGGTTTTGGTTTTAAGTCTAAGAAAATATTTAGTTTAGTTATAAGTATTTGAAAAGAAGAAATATTTATATTATTTGAAATATTGTCCTAAAACTTAAGTTTGACATAATTTGAAACTTAAAAATGGTTAATAGTATTAATTATAAATAATTATAAATAATTGATTGATGACTCACTAAAAGAACATTTGCTTCGCCGGCATTAATAAGATTATTCCAATCGAATTGCATCGAACGCGCCTTTATATAGAAATCAATGAGTCGGGTGAATATCGATTCCCCTAAACTCCAGCCCAAAGCTATACCTAATTAACAGTTATTTCTATTAATAATCAAATCAAAGCAATAACTATTTAATTAATACTTAATATTTTGACTGAAGCAACGCTTGCTTTCTGTTGATTAATGAGAAACCAATAGATTCCGAAGCAATCAATTAAATGACTCCAAATAGGCGTCGGTGTCATCACTGCCGCTATTATTAATAATTTACAAACTTGTGTTATTACATAAGCCAAAAGACCGATTCCTGACCTCCAAATAGTCCCATATTCTGAACTGTTATCAAATAAATCAATTAAACACTTATTAAACACTATTTTCAGCACAAAATCAATTTATATTCAAATTATTAATGAAAATGCGGAAAAATAGTCAATTAATTAAATTAATATTTAAAAGCTTTAAATATCTTATAAGACTTACAGTACAGAAAATTTATATAACATAACGAGTGGAGTAAATGTTAAAAACAAACAATTAATAAAGTGATAAAAAGTCATTTTAATTGTATTTTAATAAATAAATAAATGAATTTATCGTAAATTAAGTCAATGAATCGATTTTCGTAAAAATGAAAACAAATGCATGAGTTTATGATTATAAATAACGTGAACATAACTAATACCCCATTCATTATAAGCAATACATTTCTCTCGAATTCAAATCAATTTTCAAAATAATAAATTTGAATCATTTATGTTAAACTGAACCGAAATTTAAAAGTTAACGATTGGTTGAATTGAATGAACACATAAATGGCGGCATTTATAGTGTTCACTCGTTTTCAAAATAAACAATAATTCAAAATCCAGTTTATTATTAAACTTAAAAACATTTTATTTTGAAAATCAGTTAATGTTTATAATTATATGAATAAATTTTTAATTTGATCAATAATTCAAATGTAAATAAATTTAAATGAAAAGATGAGTTCTGAAGAATCGTTTGATTTTGAAGAATATGAATATCAAGATTCGAGTTCTGATTCATTTATTGATGACAACAATTATGACGTTTCTCTTGAAATAATTAATGATTTTGAAGAAATAGAAGATTTTGCGGACAATATAATGGATGTGATCGATGACAATGATATTAATGATAATGACAGTGATATTAATACTAATGATAATGAAATTAATTATAATAATAATAATGAAGAAGTGGTTGAAATTGAGGAAAAAAGTGATTCAAAGTCAGTTGAGAACATAATATGCACTCAATCGGGAGATAATAGTGATAATTGTTGTATAATATGTACAGAAATGTGGACCACAACAGCTGATCATCAATTGGTATCATTAAGTTGTGGTCATTTATTCGGCAGAAGTTGTATTGAGAGATGGCTTAAGGCCTCAAAACCTACTAAAAGATGTCCTCAATGTAATAAAACTGCAAAATTGAAAGACATTCGTGTAATATATGCCAGAAATTTGAAAGCACTCGACAATAGTGAACGAGATTCTGCTCTTAAACTATTGGAAAAAGAAAAACAGTTGAGAATAAAAGCCGAGAATAAAGCTCTTGAAAGTTCATTAAAACTTAAATCAATTCTTAAAGAAAACGAAAGACTCAAAAATGAATGTATGAATTGTCAGTTAAAAGTACAACAATTGACCTCTAGTTCTAGAAATACTGAAAAAGTTATCTCCGATAAAACTATTAGTTTTAAAGCTAATAATAATAAATTAATATCATTTGAATTCATTAAAGACATCGAAATCAATAGTTTAGGTGATTGTCGATTATTGGGTTATTCGAGTTTATTCGAAGTGATCGCTGTTTCGCAGCCGAACACAAACACTCAGTTATTTCCCGGCTTTGGAGTAAAGAAAGTATTTCTCAATGACTTAACAAAATCAGACAATATATGTATTCATTCAAAAAGTATCAAAGATTTAGAGATCAATGCATACGACGCCACTATTTTAACGACTTCTTTGGACAAAACCGTTAAATTAACATCACTTTTAAGCAAATCATTGATAATGTCATATGATTTAGAAGTCGAGGCCTGGAGTGTGTCATTCAATCCTAAAAATAAATACGAATTTTATGCGGGACTAAGAAATGGCCAAATTTTATTGTTTGATTCAAGAATGATGTCCTCATATGTCGATCATTTGGAGCCATCAATCAGTTCTCCAGTGGTTTCATTAAATCATATCAGTTATGAGTCAGCCGTCGGTTGTATTAATGGAATCCTTTCCACACAATTCCATACATTTAGTTTACAGGAAAGAATCAATTCTAGTGATGACATAACGAGAAATAATTATTCAAATATTATTATTCCGATTGAGGGGAGATTCAGTTCTGCACATTTTGAGAACAAATCTGGTCTGGCGTTACTCTCTTGTCGACCCTCTACTAAACACAAAAAAGTTACACATTATGTAAGTTAAGGACTTCTCTCTATTTTCTTCAACACTTATAATTAATTTTCAATCAAAAGGTTATGGATTTGTCAGTGAAAGTGAACGATGAAAATGAGCGAACTATAAATCCGAATATAATAGAGATGTTTGAAGGGGGGACAGAACAGGTCCAGTTATCGCGATCTCGAATATTTGCGCATCCATTCAATGAAAATTCAGCACTAATTTGTGCGGGCGATGAGTCATCAAAAGGAGCTCTTATTTGGGATCTCAGCTCAAGTACTTGTTTACAGAAATTGAATAGCGATTCACCGATTTTAGACATGTCTTTATTGCATAATTTTAATACTGATTCTCATTATTTGACAGCTTTAACGGGAAAGTATTTAAAGTTCTATAAATGCAATCAATGAAAATAATATCATTTATTATTAAAATATAGTAAATATTTTGACCAATATTTGTAAATATAATAAATTTGTAATTAAACAATTGATAATAAAATAGATACAAATCTATAGCACCGGATAGAATAATATTTTTAAATTGACAACAATTAAAGTCATGGCTTTATTGGAATATTTTGTGAAAATAATGTTACGTAAAAAATATTTGAAACTTATTTTGAATTATTTAAAAAGTTAACGAAAACCTAAAATATAAGGCACAAAAAATGAATGTGACTCTTAGTTATAGCATTACTTTGTAATTCATGTAAAATGGAATGATTTATGAATTTAATGGCCATTAAATTATTCGTTAGAATTATTTTCGTGATTCTTTGATCCCATATTTGGAATGTAATCCCTGGCCATTAGACAGGCGAAGACAGTCATAACCATTTTAGGTTTAACTTCAGAGATATCTTCTGGGAGTGCATAAATTCGAGCACCAATTTTACGGGCCATTGATATCGCATACTTAGCGTTCGCTAATTTTTCCTGTTTTCAAATCAAAATAATGTTATTCGTTATACCGAAAAAAGTTTAATTAATGTATTACTTGTGGTGTATTTCCCGGTAATATTTGTCCATAACTTATAGAACCGGGTTTTATGGCATCGATGAGATCTATTACAGGATGTGCTGTAGATATACTTTGATCTTGAAAATTACGAATCATTGATGACTTTCCAGCTTCTTGTAACTGATCGACAGATACACAAAATTATTATTATTTAATTCAACTTTTATATAACTTATAAATATTACTTTTTTGTTAACCCAATCAACTATTTCTGTTTCAACGACTGCGTGAGCGCTTCCATCTCTGGCCGCCAATTGAGTGAGAATACTAAGAGTGTAGGCACGCATTAATTGCCAAACCAATGATAGAGTGAGTGTTGGATTTCCTTCTGATATATCCTGACCGGCGATTCCAACCAATGAAAACTTTAATATCTTTCCGAGTTCTACCGCATAATTACAATTCTCCAGTTTTTCCATAAAACCCTTCAGTTTACTGAAAGACTTATGAACTCGCGACCAATTGACAACTCCTGGCTTTATTATGTCGAATAGCTATTAAATTAAGTTCAAAATAAGTTAAATTAATTCAATTTCAATAATATAGTCGAATGAGAAAAAATAGAAAGAATTATGCATTATATTAAGTTCGATATAAGCGTAATATAAGGGTAAGGAATGTTAGAGTTTATCTATAGAGATATAAACCTGAAATATAACGAGACCGTCAGCCAAATCACTATAAAGCCAATTAACATAAGGATTGACACCCAAACTGTTCATCCAATTTCTATATGTCTTTTCTTCACGAGTTTCTTCAATATTTTCCAATTCAAGTGGTTCTGTTGGAATGTCAAGTCCCGGATGATTATTAAAGAGATTTGCGACAAACGCCAGATTAAGTTTATAAACGCCTTCAATCACATCATGAGGTGTCAAAAAGCTTCTGCAGCCTATTTTTTCTGCCTGTTGTAACATAATCTCTGCCCTTTGCAGGAGATCTTGTTCTCTAAGAGCTTCTTTGTTGACACCCATGCCTGAGGGTGCGATTTGTTTCAACAGATGGGTATAAACTTCAGAATCTTTTATATCACTCGTAAAGTTATTAATACGACGATCGGTTCCACTTTTTTCGAGCTGATAATTAACCCAACGAATCAATATATTTTCAGGCGATAATCGCAATAAATCAGACATTTCTTCATTATCGCCAACAAGTTGTACAAGTCCTGGACAATGCTCTAAAGTTATTTGATTGAAAAGTCCTATTCTAATGATTTGCCACAAAAGACCCAAAACTAAATGAGGTTTTCCTTTTGATAAGTCATGTGCATCAATATTAATAATATTACAGCCGATCGCTTGTGAAGAGTTTAGTGCGAGCGTTAGGTTTTCGTGTTTTGTATAAAGCGTTAAATTCTTCTTATTTATTGCTCTCTCATCTATAGTGTCTGGACACGAATGGTTTATTATTTTACTAAAAATATAATAAGCAATCGTTAGAATTGGATCAAAAGTCGTTTTGGTTAATAAGAGACAGATTAGAAAGTTTTAATACCAGAATAGAATTCCATCCTTCACTTTATCATACAGTCCGCGTCCTTCGGAATCAATTGGCAACAAGTGTTTCAAGTCAGGGTCATATCCCAAGTGCCTATTTGTTCGTAAATTATTGATAACAGTTAACACATTAAATAGATTTGACAAAAACTATCAATCATTACGTATTGACCCAATCAGAAAAGGCCACCTGTTCTTCATGTCTAACTGAATGAGTTGTCCCTTCACTACTGGCTTCAGACATTCCGCCCAAAGTTTCTAAGTTTTCACGTCTCGATACCATTGTCTTGAATGTTAGCGCAACGTCTTGAGACTTTAGATCAGAACATAACTGTTCAAATTCAGCATAATCTAAACGTCCCCTTTTGTCCTTTGAACGTTTCCGTTCTATTTCATCAATCATTTGCCTCACTTTCCATTGCGGTATTTTGAAGCCGACGATATCGAGTGCAGCCTTTAGTTCACTCACATCTAAATATCCGTTTCCATCGCTATCAATCTGTTATCAAATACATTTATTTATTTATTTCATCTCTTTTAAAACAATTTTTTCCTAACATTATGAAAAAAACCTCATCAATAAAAATTACTTTTAAATTTACGCTTTTTTAAGTATTCAAACATAAGTTTGGAGCGAAATTCGGAATTATCCTGATATGAAAGTAGGACTATTTATAGGGGAATGGAGTTCATTAGTATGAATTACAAACAACAACTTAGTCATCAAAAGTCTTGATAATTATTTGATGTAAAGATGCATTTATAGAGCGATACAATTTTTATAAATACAAAATTATAATAAGTGGCAAAACAAGTTAGACCTCCAATTTTGCATTTATGGAAATGCAATCAATTACTTAATTTTGGTCTGAGGTTATCAATAATACTGCCCCAGACGATGACACTTATGTATATTAATGTTATTTTATTGAATCTATTTCTATTGGAGATTACATTTTGATTACAAGAGTTGAAAGCTGGTCAATGTATTCAGAATATATCGCTAATAATTAATTATTATTATTGTACAAATAATATAAACGCAACTTAAAATATATAAAACATTTTTGCTAAATTATCAATAATTAATTAGTAAAACAAAGTTTTCGTAAATCTTCTGTTCTGATGACTTTGGATTTTAATAACTTCTTTTGCTTAAAAATACTACATTTTAGGCAAAATATAGGAAAAAAGTATATTTAGAACATTTTCAATTTTTCTCAGAGAAATAGTAATATTTTTCCTTAAAAATGTTAAGTTTGTATCTGAAAGTTTTTGAAAATACCCCCAAAACCACCTGTTGAAAATTGCACCTCAAAGTAAATATTGTGTTATTATTTCAAATACAATATTAGTTTAAATAAGGTTTAGTTCTATGAAGAAAAATCTGCAATTAAGTCTTCAAATATATTGTATACAACTATTTGTTTCCCTATTAATAAGTTTCAAACAATTGAAATAAATTTCGTAAAGTTAAGAATTGTTTTGATAAAAAGTAATTTCAAAGGTATAACAGATTACTTGAAAAAAAGTTTTGCATTCATTGACTTTGATTATAATCGAATCTAAAATTTATAATGTCTATAACAATCTGTTTTTAGTTGACTTATGAAAGTATATTAATGATAAAATCTTTTTAGTCGTTAAGGGAAACACTGATATAACGGATATTTGGAGATTCACTTCTGTCTTGAACTATACAACACATTATATTTATTATAGAATATTACATAACAATTATAAATATTAATTATATTTAATTTATCTTTTTTACTGCTATTAATTATTCTTATAAATAAAGAACTTTTTTTCATTAATAGTTAATGAGTTTTTAGTTCCTTTACATTTTTCAACAAACCCTTCATTCAATTGAATGCTTTACATGTTTCACATTAAATATTATGTTTCGATTTTTTCTCGATTAGTATTTAAAACTTGATGTCTTTGTTAAAAAAAAGTCGAGTAAAATCTCAATTTTGAAAAATGTTTTCAATTTATTTGAACAAATTTGAAATTAAAGAACTTTGAACCGAATCAGATAAATGGCAAATGTTTCACATTAATCATTATATAAATTACAGGTTTATTAAATGCTAAAATAGATTACATATATTTAGTAACTGAATGCTATTCACTAATCAAATACTGAATACAAAACTTTTACTTAACTTATAATATTATTTATCATCAGATATGCAAAAAATATTGAGTGATATACAAAATTTGAAGGCTATAGAAATACAGATAGAATTCATAATAAATACCAAATAATTATATTTATTTCTATAAATAATTTGTTATCGAATTTTCAACATAGTTTCGAGTGAGAAATGTATTCAATGACTAATACTTTCGAATGAATCAGAAAATTATTCATTTAGTTAATTATTTTTTGAAAATGTGAAATCTGAACAAATTTAGTATTAATTTCACTTTTATGGTCATTCGGTTTAAGGATTTAATCAAATAATAGAATCTATATTATCCTTAAATATATTAATTGAACAAAACATTTATAGTGAAGATTTGTATTTGTTTTTACATGAATTAAATAAGAGAAAAACTATTAACACTGATTAGCCTTAAGTTTCAAGTTTTCGTTTCAATTGAGTTCAATTATATTCTCTACAGAATAAACATAAATAAAAGTTTATTTAAGCAAACAATTCAATAAATGATAAGTTTATCTCTTTGTTATTCATTTGTATTTAATCTTTTTATCGCTAAATGACTTTTTATATATTAAAAGCATTGTCTGTTTTCTATTTGTCTGAACTTTTGAATTAATGACTCTTTTGTTCTAAAAGAGCGCATAAATTCATTCATTAAAAAAGTGTGAAATTCATTAATTTAAAAATAGTTAAAAGTAGAAAAACAGAAGTGATTTTGATTTCATCTCTTAAGGACATGACTAATGATTGACGACATAATCAGGAGAATGATTCATACATTTCTTGTTTTGTTATTAATGTTCGAAAACTATAATGAAAAATATCCCCAAAAGAATTTCGATCAATAATTAGAGCACTGAATAACACTTTATAACAATTCAAATTAATTGTATAGAAAATGTGAGAATTCATAAACTCATAGAAAACTTAATAACTTTATCATTAGTGACATATCAAGTGTTGAACTAATTCTCTCTTAAGTATTATTTCAAGGATTTAATTATTATAGATTTCTGATTACTTTTTATCATTTCATAAGAGTATAAAATTCTTTCTCTCAATTGAAAAAAATTATTAAAATGATTGACATTTTTCTAAATTATAAAAAGTATTTAAAGTGTAGGAAAACTTATGTTATAATAATATAATGCATAACAAAAAGTTTGTTGAGAAGTAAAAATTAAAACTTATTTGAAAGTAATAGATATGAAAAATAATTAAGAATTTTGAAGAAAGTGAATTGAAATAAAAAATAAATAATTAAAAAGACTTACTGAATGAAAATGTGTGGATAATTCTTCTCTTTGATCATCAGTGAGAAGGAGATTTGTTCTCTGATTCGCCATTTTCGGTGTGGAGTGATGTCTGACTTTTGGTCTATAAGGTATTGAATATACTATATGTTGAATAATATAATAGTTGAATACTATTCTCGTATTGCTATAGCATTACTGCTAATCGTGAAATGTATTGAGACGACACTCTTAGTCAGTATTTAAAGTAAGAGGAAAAACGCGTTGCTATGTATGACTGGTATGACTGTTATGACTGTTGAGCCTTTTGTTGCCTTCATCGGAATCATATCAATAAAATCCGCTCTGTTTTCCCATCTCTTATAACATGTAAAGGTCTGACTCTTACACCCCTCACATAATGGCAGACCTGTATAACTAGTTTCCTATTATGCCTACGTTTTAATATTAACTTTTTTATTATACGAAGCTTTAGTGCCGGTAATCGTTTCCCTGCGAGGAATTTTTGTTTTAACGATAAGTTAGTTATCAATTGAAACGCTCTATGAATCACATTTTTATTTATTTTTCCGTTTCATTTAAATACAAAAATAATACACATTGTATTGTTTGAGACATTAACTTATGAAATGATTTCTATTGTTTACATGTTTATGAAATGAATAATAACTTAACTTTTTATGAAAGACTTTCTAACTGTTTGAGTAAATTTTCTCTTTCTTTCAACGCTTTATTCGCTAATTCTTTTTCTTTTTTTGTTGGAGATCTTTTTTTCTGCTTTGCAGAAGTTATTCTACGATACGCTTCGATGACCTCTGAGTCAGCGATTTGTAGCTTTTTTGAGACCTCTTGTCTTGTCATCTCTTTTTTAGCTAAACTTAACAATCGTTTCAAATGTGTTTGATTTTTAGACGTTAAGCTTTTCAACTCTTGTTGACAACGTTTCAATTCTTGTAAGATCTCGTCCTCATCATTATTACTCGTTTCTGAAGCGTTCAGAATGTCGTCTAAACTCAGTATTCCGTGTTCTTCAAGCTCTTTACGTATTCTTCTTTCCAATTGTGCAGTATTTCCCAAATTTAATGATTTAAATATTTTATTGTTAGGGCTGCCGTTCTTTCCTTTACTACTATTTGTCTCGTTGTCCATACTTTTTGTGTCTATAATTCCACCATTTAATAGATTTTCTTCAATCAGACACGAGACCAGACGTTGTGTTAAAGCACCGAAAGATGTTTTGTCTGGATCTGAACTATAGATAAAAAACTTATGGTTTAAATAAAGCCATAAATATAATAAAACTATGATATAATGTAATAGAAAATCGAGTTATCTTTCTATAAAATTGAATATGATTTGCAATCATTTGTTATTATAATTGTGTAAAACATACAAATTCTTGGATCCTTTCTTTGATTTAGTGGACGACTGGGCAACTGATGAACCACTGGAACAATTGGAAGCACTCAACCCTTTCTTTTTGTCTGCACTCGAATGCGAGCTTTCCTTTTGATCTGAACAGTCGTTTTGCTCCCATTTAAGCGAATAATGTTTTCCCAAATTAGGAATTTTATAATATTCTGCATCGTTTTCATATGATTTCAAATGTTCTGTTATAACCTTCAAACAGAATAATTGGATTCTGTACTAAATTCTTGTCAATCGTTTGAATTTTGAAAATACCTTAATATGTTCTGAAGTTATTTCACAACAAAAGGGTTCGATATAATTCCAGAATTGATTGGGTATATCATTCTTAACCGGGAGTTTCTTAGAAACTGCTTTTTGTTGAAGTTCTGAATAATCAGTTTCTGAATATTTGACCTGAAGTGCAAAACTTTAGTTAAATAATGAATCAAAAATTGAATTAATTTGAATTACTGGTGTGTTTTTAACTTTATGAGGTCGTGAACTATGCATTTTTCCAGTACTACTTGTGTTCGGAGGACTTTCTTTGAATTTTTTATTTGGCTTCTCATCTGAATGTTTGCTTCTTTTGCCTGTAATTTCCGATTGCTGTCAATTGAATATATGTTTCAATTATTTTAAGTTATTATTATTTCACAATAAACATAAAAGTATTGAAAAATTATAGCGATTATTAATAAATAGATTTAAAAACTAACAAAATCAATATCTCAGATGTAATTGACATGAGATTCTGTCTAAACATTTGTATGCAAACGAATTACATAAAAAGTACTGATTTGGCGAACTATATATAGTATACTCAATATTTGGATAATCTATTACTTAAATATAATCGTAATTTAAAACTTTCATTAAAATAATAAAAATTTGGAACAAATTCAAACAGATTTTTTGCAACTATATTTGGTTAATCGTTTTTAATAAATATTATATTAAATAATTAGATCATAATAAATAAATATGTTTTAATGCCATACTAATAAACATTCATAATTGAGCGAATCATAAATAATTTGAATCATATTATAGAATAGCTTTCAAACTATTCGATTTCCATTTAATATTTTTAATGAAAGGTCGATTCAACAGATAAGACGATAATTAAAGTTCAAGTCATCGATAGTTAATTGGAATAATTCATCAATTATTTAATCGATTCGTTGGAATTAAAAGTTATATTTGAATAGAAAACGGAGTTTAAGCCATATTTAATTAATTAGGTCTAAGTTTTTATAATATATTTATGAGTCTATAAATGAAGCTATATTTAAGACCAGATTTTGGTTATAAGACTGCGAGCTATCCTCTCATTGCAGTACTTCATAACTTATAGTAAAGTGAAGTCTATAATACATTAGAAGATAAAGATGAATATAATTTCAAACTGATAATAGTTATCATTTGTTTGAGAACTGGGTGTAACTGATGAGTCAGTTATTAACTGATTAAATGCTATCTATCACACGATTTATTGCTGTTTCTCTCACTTCCACATAAATTAATCTTAAATAATATTCTTATTTACAGGCATAAGAATTTTTTGAACTCTATTCACACACTTCAGTGAACGCCTTTCTACTCATCAATTATTTGGAAGCTCTTATCGTTTATGCCATGATTTTGATGTTGTTTTTAATAAATTATAAAAACAAATTTCAAATGACTAACACTCTGTAGTTTATAAAATTCCATTCGCAATATTGCGCCGAAACTCAATTGCATTGTTTTGAAGGCAATAAAATGAATCAAATTATTCATTGGAATCATTTGAAGAATGCAAACATTTAGCGGAAGTGTTTATACTAATTAAAAACATTTTGGTATCAATTCATTGAAAGAATTTCATATTTTG
>JAQFXV010001032.1:0-15992 GCA_034694065.1 Camisia spinifer
TACTTTTTCCGTAACGACACTCAACACAGAGACGCGTCTCTTAGAAAAGAACTCGAAAGACAAGAAGAGATGTCAGTTATCGGTCGAACTCGAAAATCGAGAAGTATTTTAGCGGTTTTGCTCAACTGGACCGATAAAATACCACTCGAACCGACTTCAGATCTGCTCAAATCACTGAAAAACATGTCGCATAACAAGAGATTGTTTGAGGAACTGATGAAGTGTTTCGAAGAGCGTCCCATTTGGTCACGAAATGCATTGGTTGGAAGACTAAGTTGTGAAAGAGTTGACATAAAATATATGTTACCAAAAATAGCGTATTATTTTGTAAACGGTCCGTTCCGTTGTATGTGGATTCGATTCGGTTATGACCCACGCATTCAAAAATCTGCTAAAATATATCAAACGTTAGACTTTAGAGTAAAACAAGTTTACGCTAAAAATATGAGTTCTGAAAGAATTAGAGCCAAAAGAAGTATATATCAGTATCAGTTGCCTCTTAAGAAACGAGAACACGACAAACTCAAACCTAAACAATCGACACTTTCTTCTGAATCATTCCTCGCGAGCACTTCTAAAGAAAGACAGGAAGATATCAATAATGAAATTGAAATTAAAGCTGAAAAATTGTTGGCCAGTTATATATTCAAACCTGGATTAATGCCCGCTTATAGACAATTATTTTATCAATTGTGTGATATCGATGTGGAAGAGATTCAAGAACTGTTACATTCTAATGATGGAAATGAAGCAGAAATTTGTGATGAAAGAGACGGATGGTGTGTTCGCGGGGCTATTGATAGGATCAGATTCATTATGTCAGGTATTATTGATTCAATGCTCGCAAATAAGTCACCAAATGATGACATTGAAATGGACGAGAGCATAGCTGTTGATGAGGATGAAGATGAGGATAATGAAGATAATGATGACGTACAAAATGATGAATTTTTAGAGTATTTCGCATAAAATATTACATTATTTCAGATTTAAAGGATTTGTTTTAAGATATGGAAAACAGATTTTATACAAAATAACAGTATAACTAAATTTGTGAAATTTTGCTGATTTTGTTATAACTCGAATTCTAATGTATTATCTTTTTTGAGTCCTTCATATAAAAGGATCCAAAAGGTTATCATTGATATAGAGGTTTATTGAAGAGAAACTCTTAAGAACTATGTCTTCAATTGATTGAGAAAAATAACATTTCTTATCAACAATGCATCAAATTTTGAGTGATTATACTGTTTATTAATCATGAAGAATAATATTGAAAACTATATTATTATAAGTTATTTAAAATGATTTTTGTAATCGCTGTTAATTTCTGTAATTCGAAAACATTTGGAATGCAGTATTTGAAAAGTTTTGAGACATTGAAAACCAATTTTTAATTTAATAAATCATTAAATATTGAATAAAATCGACTTAAAATTTTGTACTCAAAGAAAATATAATTGATTTAAATATAATTTGTTAGTATTTCACTTGACTTTTGAAATGATTTCTCTTCTGATTTATTAAAACCAATGCTATGATTAAAACTATTTTGAAAAATGTTTCAATTTTAGTCTCAATTTGATGAACACGTTATTTATGTTGTATTACTTTTAATATCGATAAATATTTAATCATTTGTTTACAAACATAAACATATCATAGAAATGATTTAAAACTAATTTTTTAAGAATTGAAATTAAATATAAATAAATAGTAATATAATAGAAATGCAATTTCAAAATGTTTCGTTGCAATCATTTAGTCCACAAACAAATGCAATAAATAATACATATATGAGTTCATCATATAATAAAACGATTCCAATAATAAATGATAAAAACACTAATAATTTAGTCAATAATAACAGTGAAAATCAATCAATAATAAGACAATCACTTCACGAAAGCGAAACTTCGAATAATATTCCTTTATTAACATCTGATTTGTCTTCATCTCAATGGATATTAAATCCATTTTGTTGTTCATCACCACTAATGACAAACACTGTTTCGGGCAATCATTCAATAGTAAATACACCAGAAATTGCGACACTTTTGTCCTCAAAGTTTTTCTGTCCGACCAATAATTCGAGTCAATTGTCATCAATTGAGACCGCATTGGCTTCAATCGCATCGACAACTAATACAAGTAATAAAGAGATAATTCGTTTCAAAACGAGTTGTTTATATCCTCCGAAACCAAACACTCCGATTGCGACCACTCGTGAGCGACCGCTCGGGTGTAGGACTGTATTTGTTGGCGGTTTACCTGAAAATATAACTGAAGATATTCTACAGGAAGTGTTTCAACATATTTGTGGTGAAATTTGTGCCATTCGTATGAGTAAAAAGAATTTTTGTCACATAAGATTCGATAACGAGAACGCTGTCGACAATGCTATCGCTCTTTCGGGATATCGATTGAAAATAAATGATTTGGAGGACTCGCCAAACACTGGAAGACTTCATATCGATTACGCTCAGGCCAGAGATGATCAGTACGACTGGGAATGTAAACAAAGAGCTGTTCAAAGAGAAATGAGACACAGAGAACGTTTAGAATACGACAGATTCTGTCCTCCGAGTCCTACAACTGTTCATTTTAGTGAACACGAAGCCATTCAACTTATCGATCGATTAAAATGTGAACAAAGCTTTCTTAAAGCTGTTGAGGTCTTAATTACATGGTTAGAGAGAGGGGAGTGTCAGAAACGTAATTCTGTACAATTCTATGCTATGATTCAAAGTACTAATAATCATATCAGAAGATTATTAAATGAAAGAACTATTTTTGAAAATGAATGGCTTAATGCTAGACAAGTATATCACACAAAAATGCAATCTATTTTAGTTCAATGTATGCTTAAATATCTTATTATTTATCATAATCTTAATCTTATTTTAACATTAAATTTTTGTGACTTATAGTCAGTCAAATTGAAAAAGTATTTGAAGCCGCCGTTAGACAGAAAGCTTGGGATCATTTCACAAAAGCCCAGAGAAAACATATCGACGCCTGGTTTAAACAAACTAAAGTATGTCTCTATTTTGCACATTATATTCACCTTTTATAATAATTGATTGATTGGTATCTTTGAAAGGAGTTGAAGAACGCACAGGTCGATGATGTGGTCAATAAGAGAGAAGAGGATGAGATGGAATTGAGTGATGGAGACGGAGATTCAAATGATATGAACAATAAATTACAATCATTTGCACAAATGCCTAATTGTATTAATAGTTATTCAAACAGTTCAGTGTCTGAAAGTTGTGAAATGAATTTAAGAGATGAAAACGACACACTTAAGTGTCAGGTCGAGTCCTTCAGAAATGAAGCTGTTTTTGTTCAGGTTGAGACTCAACAAGAAAAAGAAAATCTAGAAAAACAAATACAAATTTTACAGCAAGCGCTTCAAGGAATGCAACATCAGTTGATTTCTATCTCACAACAGAAAAAAGAAGACGATTTAGAAATCGCTAAACTTAAAGAGACTGTAAATGATTTATTGCTTAATAAGAATTCAATTAATCCTAATTCAGAAAATAGAGACCAATTGTCTCATGAAAACAATTGTGATATTAATAGTTCACCAAAAAGTTCACTTTTAATTGGTTTGATATCTATTTATTTTAATGTTCATCCGTATGGGATAACAAGTGATGACATCAGTATATATTTGAAACAACAGTCACATATACAAGATTTTGAGTCACTTACTCCTCAATTTATTGATTCATTTCTTATAAGATTTCCCCAATTATTTAATCAATTAGAATCGGACTCAAATGGTAGGAAACTTTGGAGGTTTTCAGGTTTTCAAACCAGAAATCTTAATAATTAGTTATACCTAAAACTCTGTTTTGCTTCTTATTACAAATCAGGCTTAGATTTTAAACAAATTCGAACCGAAGGTACAGTCAGTGCATGATTTACAATATTATGAGATAAAATTCCACTTCTTTTATGCTTTTTATTTCAACTCTTATTTAATAGTAATCTTCTTATAATAAATTTAATAAAAGTCAAACTTTCTATCAAAACAAAGGTCACAACAATAGCACTGATAAGATTTCTTATAATATAGTAATATGTGATAAGTTTTAATTCTTTATTTCATGAAATCCCTCGAATTATTTATATTTAAACTTCTAAATGCTTTGACCAAATGTTTGACATTTCAGTTAATTTATTGAGAAAATTGTTTGGATTTTAGGCATAGCTATGGATTCATATTCTCAAAAGGTTTTAACTTTAGTTTGAAAGTATTGCCAACAGTAAGGGTGCCATCAATTGAATTGAATTTAGTTGAGTTGAGTGGCCATTACTTTATGAATATGACGTTTCATTGAATATTTAATCAATTCTTATTAAATTGAGTCCTATTACCAAAATCTAGTGAGTTTAAAATATTAGTTAATGATTAAAAAAAAGTTACTAAACAATTAATATACTTATAGGTTTTAAATCGCTTTTTAAGGTAATTGTTTGATCAATAGTTATACAAAAATGATATCAATCATTAAGTGCTGTTCTCATATGAGCTTAATTGACATGATTAATCCTATGCAGATTGAAAATGATAGTGAGAAAACTCAAACCACTGAAAGTGGATTATTTGAATCTTAATCGAGGATCCTCTGAAAGGGGATGGAGTATTCTCAGTATCATTTTCAATCTGGATAGGTTTGTGAGACTTGTAAAAGGGTTGAAACAAACTGGCCAAAGACGAGTAGTAAGAACGCAAACCTCAAACGGGTTCAGTTCAATTCATTTGGATTAATTTCAAATACGAATAGCCCTTTAGTTGCAGAAATTAAGCGATAGAAATATATTTTTATTGAGTTAATCAAACACAGTTCAAGAATAATAGAAAAAACTAATTCCTGTGTAGAATAAAGTTTAAAATTGTTGTCAAGATTCAACAAGAGTCAAATTTGTATTTTTTGACTGACTCTTCGTTTGTAAACATTCTTTTTCGCTTAATTTATTAAAGATTAAGACTAACTCTTGTCACCATTCATTCATTAAACCTATTTTGAAATGTAAGTCTCAGTGATATCACTAATCGATAGATCAATAAATAAAAGATAATAATTTCCACTAAATTAATGAATTTAAGTATGACTTGTGTTTTAATTGCAGAAGTTTCTAGAATTATCAGTAATTTTTTAATTTCGATCTTGACTTCAAAGTAGATGGCATTGACCCATAGCTAACCTAAAGTGGATTGAAAAGTAACTCCTCTTTGTTAATATTAAAATGAATTTGATAGTTTATTAGTGAAGGACAACTCTGATAGTAAGTCAGTTTCTTTTCTCAAAATAACAAACATTTGTTTGAATTTTTCTAGAAATAATTCAAAATCATAAAAACAAATCAAAACTATTTAAAACAACTATTGAAAAAAGATAATTTGGAAAAGAAAAGTAGTTTTAATAATTTCCCGTACAAAAAGTCATGGATAATATCCAAAAAGTTATCAGAGATTTTACAGTTAATGGCTATGCAATTATTCCAAACTTTTTGGATCAAAATGAAATAAGTGAACTTAAACGAGAATGTAATGAAATAGTTGATAAAATGAATGTAGAAGAAGAGCACTCAATCTTTACAACGCAATCAAATGGAAAATTACAAAAATCTGACGATTACTTTATGACTTCAGGTGACAAAATTCGATACTTTTATGAATCGGGAGCTTTTGATGAAAATGGAAAACTTATTGTCGATAAATATAAATGTTTGAACAAAATTGGACACGCATTGCATTGGATTAATCCCACTTTCAAAAGAATAACATTTAGCGATAAAGTGAAAAGTCTCGTTAAAAACATTGATTTTATTGATCCGGTTGTAGTTCAAAGTATGTATATTTTGAAGAATCCAGGAATTGGTGGTGAAGTGGTTCCACATCAAGACGCCACTTTTCTACACTCTCTGCCTGACCTCAAAGTGATTGGATTGTGGTTTGCATTAGAAGACGCGACAGTTAGTTAACAGAATCTCTATTTCTAATGCAGTTTTTTATAAATTTGTCTCAATCTAAATAATATTTTTTGAATTTATATAAGGAAGAAAACGGGTGTTTGGAGTTTATTCCCGGTTCACATAGAGATGGTTTACATACACAATGGATTCGTAATAAAGAAAAATCTCCGTCAATGATAAAGACAAATGAGGACAAGAAATTTGACGATAAAAGTTTCGTTTCCGCGCCTGTCAGTAAAGGGTCGTGTGTTTTGATCGATGGTTTAGTTGTGCATAAAAGTGAAGCAAACCATTCGAAAAATGGTCGACCTATTTATACATTTCATATATTTGATAAAAATAATAGAGAATGGGATCCATTGAATTGGTTGCAACCCTCACAACAACTACCATTTCCTTCTCTATATCATAATTAATTCTAATCTCGAATATAGAAGAAATACTTTTAACTTCGGATATATTCTTCACTTATTCTTTAGCATTAAGTAATAGTTCTTTAATGATTGACCGAAAATAGCTTTAAACTAATTTATAAGCGGAGAATCACTGATACTGTATTGATATACCGTTGATATATTTGATAATAAAATAGAATAATTTGAACGTTGAAAAAAGCATTTGCGATAAAGTAAACACTAAATATGCTGCTGCAGCCCATAGTATTGGTACAGCCAAGGCAAGGTTGGTTGACTGCATCAATTATACTTGTATACACGCCAACACATGTTTCTCATTACATTATGCAATGCTTTACAACGGTTTTACTCAATATTCCTATGGATTTACTCAACCTTTCATTCAAACTTAAGCAATCAATTCAAATACAATTATTAGTTTCACTATAATTACGGCATTCAATTAAATTGTTTCTCAAAAATATTAACACTAATTCAATATGGATTGTATTGATATTGATTTAATCACTAAATTATATTTGTGTAAAACACAGATATCTATCATTTTCAACTATTTGGTCAGTAATCAGTTTTTGATTAATTATTATATGTTTATTGAAAATAATTTAATAAAAAAATTGAAGAAAATTAAGGATATTCACCTTTAACTAATTTATTATTTTTCCATAAAAAGAGTTCAAATGTTGAACAATTATCAGATGAAGTACAAGAAAACTTATTAATGTCAACAATTGATCATAAAATAATGAATAGATATCCACTTTCGTTATCATATCGTCAACTATTTGTCCAAAAATTAATTCAATTATTAGAAAAAAATGATTTAAGTGTTTGTGAATTGGTTTCAATGACTTACGCAAAGCTCATATCAATGTCTGATAATAAATGTGATTATAATTTCAATTACTTGAGTTATATCTTAAGTAATAATGAAATTATTAGTTTAAGAGAATCTAATTATTTGGTAATCGAAGGAACCACTGGTCTCAGGAGTTGGACAGCGGCTAAACATTTGGCGAATTGGATCGATATTAACAAGAATTTAGTTGAAAATAAGTCTATTCTAGAACTGGGATCAGGTGTTGGTTTGACTGGAATTGTCGTTTTGAAGACTTGTTCTCCGTCTTCGTTCACATTCAGTGATCATCACTCTATGGTCTTAGAAATTATTGAAAATAATATTTCAATAAATAATGTAAAAGAAAAGTCGTCTGTATATCAAATTGATTGGAATCATAATAATTGTTTAGATCATTATCTAAATGATAACAATCCTGATATCATTATTGCAGCCGATGTTGTATTCGATCCATTGATTACTAGCTATTTATGCAAAGTTTTAAATAAATTATTAGTTGATTGTAATAAATATAGAGTTTGTTATATTGCATGCACTCTAAGAAATGATCAAACGATTGAACATTTTCGACAACTTATAGTTGAAAAATATAATTTAAAATTCGAAGATATTTGCAGTTCTGATAATACTAATGATTTGTCATCTTTTTATTACGATTCACTCAATACCAAGTCTTCTATATTTAAAATATCTCTTTTGTAAAAAAAATCGAACATTTTTGCATTAATAATAAAATTGAAAACTTATCGATATAATAGTTATTATTCAAGTTGAAAATACATTATCTATTATTGTTATCTTAAGTTTAGTAATGTTTCGATCCTTTAGGAATAACTTATCATAAACTTATCACATAAGTTATGAGTACATTATTATAAGAGTAAGTTTTCAAACTCTACTCAAACCTGATTTTGAACCATACACTTCACTTAACACAAACTTGACTGCAATAATATCTTAATTTTGAGAAAAGTGATCATTTATATTACTTTTAACTCATTTTTAACCGATTTTCAGAAATGAGATCATTGTTTTTCATAGTTTTAATTGCTTTAAATTTGGGGATCATTTTCGGTGGTCCTCTATTTTTTCGCGGACGCCCTCTGACTAAACATGGAATGCTTGGACTACCGGTAACTAAATTAAATCCAATCGATGTCGAACTTAATCTGCCTATAAGTCAATGGTTTGAGCAAAAACTTAATCATTTTGATCCCGTGGACACAAGAACGTGGAAACAGGTATTAATTGAACAAAAATATCAGAAACATTCTAAATATTGTGCATTTTCAGAGATATTTTATAAATGACACCTTTTACAAAAAATCGGGCCCAATATTCCTTCAATTAGGAGGTGATTCAATGAAAAATAAATTAAAACCCTAAAAATCGATTTTAATTTGTTAATTTGAAATTTGAAATTTGAAAACAATAAGGCGAAGGAAAAGCAGATCCAATTTGGGCGGTTGAGGGACAGATCGCTAAAAATTACGCCAAAAAGTTCAACGCAATGTCTGTACTTTTAGAACATAGATATTATGGAGATTCTCATCCAACTCCGTAAGTCTTATAGTTGATTCTAAAACATACGATCAGATTATAAGATTTGTTCTCAATTTTTTAGTGATATGTCTGTTAAAAATTTGCAATACTTGACAAGCGAACAGGCACTACAAGACGCAGCTTATTTTGTGGAATATCTAACTAAAAAGCTCGCTCTAGAAGATAGCAAATGGATTGTTTTTGGCGGTTCATATTCAGGATCTCTATCGGCCTGGTTTAGAATGAAATTTCCTCATTTAGTTGTGGGTGCGATAGCTTCGAGCGCACCCGTAGAGGCCATAATTGACTTTCAAGACTATCTGGCGGTTGTCAGCAATTCATTAGGAGCTAAATGTGATAATGCAATAAAAGAAGCGACGGATGAATTGTCAAAATTGTTGAACCATCCGCTCGGGTGGAGATCTATTGAAAAAAATTTTAAGCTATGCGATGCTTTCAATGGAACCATTCTTAACGATGTCTATAATTTAATGAGCACTCTTGCAGGCAATATAGAAGGGGTTGTTCAATACAACAAAGATAATAGAGCTTTTGAGGTAAAGAATAATTTTTCAATAATTTAGCGAATTTAGTATTCATTTTCTTATTGAATTAATTAATTTCAATCTTTGAAAAAAGGGAGCCTTAGGTACTAATATCACAATTGATGTTATTTGTAATGAAATGACTGATAATTCAAAAGGATCTGCATTTGAACGATACGCTAATGTGAATAATTTGATTCTTAACGCATATAAACAAAAGTGCGTTGATTTTAAATATGAAAACTTCATAAAAGAGATGACTCAAACCAATTGGAATGCGAGTGCAGCTGAAGGAGGTTTCTATAAATTTATTCGTATAATAATATGCCTCAATTGTTACCAATTTTAATGTTTTAAAACTAATTTCGTTTAATAGGTAGACAATGGACTTATCAAACTTGCGTCGAATTCGGTTTCTTTCAATCCTCAGACTTGAAAACTCAACCCTTTGGTGACTATTTCCCGGTCGAGTTTTTTGTCCAGCAGTGCTCTGATATTTTTGGCCCAAAATTCAATTTGGATTTACTCGAAAAATCAGTTGAATTTACAAATACTCATTACGGGGGGTTTGATCTTAAATTGAGAAAAGTAGTCTTTCCTAATGGTTCAATAGATCCGTGGCATGCATTGGGAATAACTAAGGATTTGAATGAAGACTCAAAAGCTATATTAATAAACGGAACCGCACATTGTGCTGATATGTATCCCGATTCAGACGATGATCCAAAACAATTGAAAGACGCGCGACAATCAATTCTAACTGCTTTAGGAATCTTTCTTCAAACTCAGTCATAACTTTCAAATTCTTCAACATTTCATTAATCAAAAAGCTTTCACTACTATTATAAATGATTCAATTTTGCTCTCTTTTAACTCAATTCAGTTCTTAATTAATTGAATATTTTGTTTTGAGTTTGACTTTAATTAATTTTTACTCATTTCAATTCAAATCTGTATTTCTTTCAGTAATCAATCAATATATCTATTAATTCTTAATTAATTGAAATATTGAACTAATTTTTCAATAAGGCTTAATAAATACAAAATCAAATAATTTTCGCTATTTGTGTCCTTCATTAATATAAAAGTATAAGGACTAGAATTTGTATTAATTTTTTTAATAATTCGTAAGTTCGTTAACACGATTTGCATTGACTTCAAAAAGTTAATACACCTGTAGAGGTATATTATTATTGATTACTCAATATAGACCTTCATTATTATGATAAATGCATTGAAAGTTTTGTATAATGCAATCCTTTATTCAGCGCAATATTCACATACGTTTTTTTAATAATAATGTAACTAAATATTATTTTTCATTAGAACTAAGTTTAAAAAGTTTTTAAAACATTTACCAACTCATTATAACCATAGCATTGATTATCACTAACCAAGAATTATAACTATTATTGGCTTAACATTTAAACAAAGGTTTCAATAAAGTAAAAGAATGAGAATAAATCATATTTAATAAAACATTTCAAACAAACAAAAACCTGTTTTATTGTCATAAATCGTGTTATAATTGATATAATAATAAAGTTATGTAATGATCGGATTCAGGTTTGATTGAAATACAATACAAGTAATACTAAGTTATAATGCATTGCATGAAAATTATTGAACACAAACCTGTTTATACATTGAATAAAAACTCAAAACAATGTTTTTACCAAATTTGGCGCCAAATAATACACTTCGCAGTTATGTTTCACTCATTTCTCATTATTTTCATTTGTGTCTCATTTTAAATGTTAAACAAATTAATAAAAATAATAATTTGACAATTATTTAAAATAATTGATTATTATAAATATTCGTAAAGAATGTCTTCTCAAACAGATAATAATTATTCAAATGTAATTCAATTGCCATCACTTGTATATCGTTTATGTGCCAAACATTTGGGAACTATTAATACAGGTATTTATTACCAAACATATGATTATTTGTTATTATTTATTAATATTGTTTGAATTATTAGAAGATGTATCAAAACTATATCAGATGTCATTTCAATTACTTCGAGCCCCGAATTCACGAATGGGTGAATGCGAAGAATTCTATTTAATGTCTAAAATCAAAGAAAAACGTAATCATTATTTCAAATTTATTTTTAATTTTGATTTAAATATGCTTTTTATTTAATGATTAGTTTCGCGAGAATTTCGTGACAGTGAAGGTCTTCGTATTGAAGAATTATATCATAAACTGAAACGAAACCCAAATCAATGTCGAAATCCAATCGCTTTATTAGAGTTTTTGTATCATTTGTCCGCACCTTCTCTTCATTCAAATAAAGATTCACTTCATTTACTTAATAATGGATTCATTCCATTAACAATACAACCGATGTGTTCCTCATCATTATCAACAGCCATGAGATCAATGCCTGGTTTGTCTTCCATTCAAACAAATGGTGCCGTAAAAGGTATGCCAAACAGTTATCACGATTTGGCAAAACTTTTACCGATGGGTAGTATTGAAAGCGCGAGTATAAATCATTTTATGGGTTCTTCTTCTCCATCAAGACATCAACAAATGAAAAAGAGTCGAAACAGTCGACCGCATACTATACATGTTGACGGAACCACTTCTAGTGCTTATGTCTCCGAACAGGAACTTATTAGAGAATTATTATTCGCTTTTCAAGGATTAAATGGAAAGATAATAAGAGCGGATGCGGCCAGAGATGGAAAGTATTCAATTAATAGCCAGTATTATATCTCTGCCTCTCAGACAAAGCTCGCAATAAGACTGTCAAACATGGGATGGCTTTTCAATAAGATTAATAAATATTGTAATTACATATCAAAAGACAAGTCTAACGGACACGTTTGCCAAAGCTTTGCGTCCGCTCTAAACGATGAAATACTTGAATATTACAGATTAATTACTGTGATTGAAGAACAATTACATGATAATGATTCAGAAGTGACGCCTCGCGTAACTTTACTTCGATTACAAGTTTGGAGTTTTGATTCATTTTTTCGTCTAAAAGTATTGGCATCACTGGTAGAGCAGTGCAGAAACAAAAAAGGAGGCGCTTTAGTTAGTGTTGTTTATAATGCTCAAAGACATGGCGACCCGACTATGAGAAACTGTTTAACAAGAATTTTGAATCAAGTGGTGCTTCCAATCAGACGAATGCTCAGCCAATGGATATTTCACGGAGAACTTGAAGACTATTATAAAGAATTTTTTATCACTACGAATCGAGTGGGAGTCACACAAAACTCACCATTAAGTGCCGCCTTTTGGCACAATAGGTATATCATAAACAAATCAATGTTACCCGGATTTATCACTCAAGAACAGGCCGATAAAGTTTTAGCCACAGGAAAGGCTATATATATGTTACTACAGGTTTGTAGAAATGAAGTCACAGCTTATGTGCCCGGATATACACATCTCAAACAATCTTTCGAAAGCACTCATTTGGAGTCTCTATTCATCAGAAAAAGAGCTAAAAATGATGAACAAAATGATTTCCATTTACTTCTCGAAACGGCTTATAAAGAAATAAGTCGGACGTCACTCAAGATATTGAACGAGAACTATAAACTTCACGACCATTTCCGAGGTTTGCGACAGTATATGCTTTTAGGTCAGGGAGACTTTGTTCGACATTTAATGGATATGTTGTCCACACAATTGAATAAACCGGCGAATAAGTTGGCCCGACATTCAGTCGTTCAATTGCTTGAGAGTGCGATCAGAGGCACAAACGCTCAGTTCGATGACCCGGAAATTGTTAATCGAATCGATATTTTGATATCAGAGTCGGGAATCAATGAGTCGGGTTGGGATGTATTTGCTTTAACCTATAGAATAGACGGTCCAATCAGTACTATTTTCACTAATGAAACTCAAAAAATATATCCAAAGCTTTTTAAACATTTATGGCGTTCGAAAAGAATGGAATACGTATTGACAACTTTATGGAAAAGTCTTGTTTCAAGCGTTAAATTAGAGAAACAAATTCCAAGTTTAAAGTCCGCACTTCAGACCTTTCATATGCTTTTGTCAGAAATGATTCATTTTATTCGCCAAATGGAATACTATTTAACATTTGATGTGATTGAATGTCAATGGAATCAATTGCAGACTGAACTCAATAATCCTCGAGATGTCGACCTTTTGATTCGAGCTCACTCTCAGTTCTTGGAAAATGTTATCAGACGTTCACTTTTGGATTCGTCTGCAGAAGAAATTTATTTACAATACAGAGCTATTTGTGATTATGTTCTAGAATTTCAAACGCATTCTGAAAACTTTTTAAAAGCATTAGATATCGAGATCTCAGCGCGAGATAAGTATGAATTGAATCTTGAAATTAATGAAAGAAAAGGGAAGTGGAGTATTGTTGAAGAAGAAGATAAAATAGAAGAAGAAAGAAGATCTCTCTTTGAAAATGAATCAATTCCTAAAGTGATTGCATGGATGGCAATAATGACTCATAACTATCAGGATAATGTTCATAAGTTTTTAGTACAATTGGCTGATCATCAGGACAGAGAATTACAAGAATTGAGTGCAAGACTTGATTTTAATGAACATTACAAAAAACGAGACAAACGTTTGGAGACATCCTTTACTTTTGCATCACATAAACAAAGGCTATCAATCGATACGCCATCAAAATAAGTGTTATTAATATAATTAAACTTATATTTAAGTCAGAATTAACCAAACATTGAGTCATTCGTTAACCTTTTCGCCAAATTTTTGAAATTAAAATTCATAATAGAATGTAAATATAGTTTGGTTTGCCTTTAATTGCGAGCATTTTAAAAATTTGTTTATTTTTTTAGCGATTATTTAATCCTTAACTAACCCAACATTATATACAATTAGTTTGTTTTTGAACAGTTTTCAAAAAGTTTATAATAAAAAATTATTGAATCAGTCAAAAATTAATCGTATATTTCGTGATCTGATTCCTGATCTGTTTCATGTCCTTCTTCACGATTTCCTTCATTCTCTTCATCATCAAAGTCTTGACTCATATAACGTTTTGAATTCATTGCAAATGATTTGAATAGAGAAGTCTCATAATCGGGTTGATTAACAAAATGTATAAATATATCGAAAACTTGTTGAGGCGATAAATCACCGAAATATTTAAAGACTGGAATTCCCATTTTGATGAGTTGTGGACCACAATTAGGGAACCATTTTCTGTACAATTGAATAGTATTGTGTTTTAATATTACGTTTAATTAAATAAAATGAATTTAAAGACTGACTCAAGAAAAGGAATGATCCAATTCTTTCTTTTCATAAACGTTTGAGTAACGAAATAATGATAATCCATAAGTATTTCAGAGTCGAACTCATCTAAAGATGGTTTTGGTGTTAAGCGAACCAGTTTTGCATTGCCTTCAATTTTCTAAATCAATATTCAATTAATTATAAACAGAATCTTTATTAAGAATTTAGACTCACTTTTTTAGCCTTCGCTTTAAGGTCAGGATAAGCGGCGAAATCACTGTACGGAACAGTTTCCAGAAGTTCGAAATCGAATAATGTATTGTATAAAACAGTACACGATCTGTATTGAGTCAAATTGATAGATGGCTTCGCATTCATATAATTGTATTCCTTCTCTGATATGAACACTAAGAACTGTGTTCTGCCGACAGAGAAAAACAGTTCGAATTGAGTTAATTGTCTTATTACAAAACGAAGAAATTTAACTGAAACTGAAGGCGAAAGAACTGAAACAAATTTGATTGAAGGCGAAGAACGCCAACCATTATTGGGAACATCACTGAACCAACTGTTTATGTCCTCTTCATTATTATCGTCTCCTATTATCCATAGTTTTGAGAAAACATTTGGTAATCTCAAGAGTGAACTATTTATTATTCGCAATTGTTTTGGATATAAATCTTTCAGTTTCTGTCATAATAAACAAATTAACTTATAATTAATAAATCAAATATATGTTTAAACAAAATTAACTGACATTGAGTTCAATTAAATGATTCGTTTCTTCTTCAAAGACTCGAATCGATTGAACACCGCTTTTGAGTAAATGTTTGGCCAAAAGACCGGTTCCGGGACTCGAATCGAATATAATTGACTCGTCTTTTGACAAATCAGAGCTCAAGTGTTTTGACACTAATTTTGTTAATTTATTGTCATTTATATAAAAGTATTGATCGGTTTGTTTTTTATTGAAATACATTTTATTATCGAAAGACTTCGGTTTTCCCATTCCGTTAGCAAAACATCTATTTATTAATAAATTAAATAAACTTTTATTTATTTTTTCAAATAATTTATTTTTAACAAAAAGTTTTGAAATCATTTTAATCACAATCACATCACAAAGTCGTGTCACAAACAGTTCATATATTTATTATTAACTTTTGCTTAGACTTTAAATTAATGAAAAATACATTTGTTATGCATTTCATAATATTTATTACGAATGTTTCTCAATGTTTATAAATATAAAACATATGACTTATTGAAAAATAAAAGATTACTATTTTTACTGTAAATGCGATTCAATAGTGAGACAGAAAGAGGCGGGCTTTCAATGTTTTCGCTTTAATTATTAGTCAAACAAATGAGCGCACAATTCATTTATATTAGATTTGTGTTGACTAACACTTGATAAACACT
>JAQFXV010001033.1:0-15983 GCA_034694065.1 Camisia spinifer
AAGCTCAAGCTCAGCTCAGTTAAAATTCAGTTGAGCTCAGCTTAAGCTCAGTTGATAAAAAATATTCATCAGCTCAGTTCAAGCTCAGGGTTTTTGAGCTGATGAAGAACACTAGTTAAGGCTATTATTTAATAATTTCATTTACATTCAAATTATGGGTCAATTGAATGTTTGATTAATTTCTTAATACTTTAATCCGATTGAGATATTTTTCAATTGCATTTTATTAGTTTTGAACATTTGAATCTTTTTGAACTTTTATGCAATAAATTCAAACTTTTTTACATTTAGTTATCTTTTTATTAATTCCTTCTTTATATAAATATCACTTTTTATCTTTCATTTGATTTATAATCCTATTATTTGAAGTTTTATATGAAAACACAATAATTTTTGATTAAATTGTTTTTATTTCATTACAAGACAATCAATTTAAAGTAATTCAAAATTATATTACAATACAGTCGTAAACTTTACAAAAAAAGAAATCAAATACTTAATAAACAATTTAAAATTACAAACAATAAATGGAGTGTCAAATGATTTAAAATTCATGAATTCGTATTACAATCAAAACTAATTTACATTTTATTTGTTTAGGAATTTGAGTATCGTTTGAGTTATAGCTTTCTTATCAATAAATCAATATCTCGTAAACTTGTAATATATTTACATGTAATAAATATATAATCAAACTTTACTACACTTTAATATGATTTATTATTTATTGGGAAAGTTTTGTCAAAACCTTTATATATATTTATACTATATATAAATTTGTGTCCATAGGATTGTATCTTAAAAAATAATCAGTTGATTATAAAATGTGTGTTAAGGTCAAGCAAAATAGATATCTTCTCATTTTTGATACGATGGCTCATATTTAGATATATTATATATGAACTAATAGGCTATGAGACTAATATCAGCCGTCGTATCAAAAATGAGAGGATATCTATTTTGCTTGACTTAACACATGTAATGTCAAAAAATGAATCATTAAAAGCTCACATTTATACCAAATCATACGAAGAGAGCTTACATTCTTATGACATTTTATAATTTTTTGGATTAAAATATAGTTTAGTTTTTGATAGAATATGTTTGAGAAATAATTAATATATTTATCGTGTTTATAATATCCAAAATTTGTTAAACATTTAGACATTTAAAACTAATCAGATCTTGTTTAACACTAAAATTGGTGGAAATCTATATATTTCAATGTTTATATTGAATCAATTTATAAGGAAAATAATGTTTTTTCAAATCCTATAAAATAATCAATTGGTTAACTGAAAAACGAATATAGTTTGCAATAATTGGTACCAATTCTAGTGCTAATAATAGAATATTGAAACGACATAATCATATATACATATATTGGAGATTATTTAATAAATTGAGTCATTTTTTCAATATTAAGCTAATAGTGAGTAAGCTGTGAAAGAAATGAATATTTAATCTCCAAATTAAAGCTTAAAATAACTGAAATAATCAGTTAACGAAAAATTAAAACTTTTAATAATGAGAAATAGAGATCGTTATGAGTAGTTGTTTTGGTTCTCAAACTTCAATGAATTGATGTAAATATCTATACTTTATTTGAAGATTTAGCAGATTTTGAACTATTTTTGTGTGCTTTTCACTGCATTAGCTTTTGTTGAACTGCTTGTTATAGCAGTTGTTTCTTGTGTATAAACATGAGATAGCAGTGGATTTGGAGTTGAAAAAGTTCAAAGTCTAACTTTTAAATTGATTTCAAATGATTATAGTTAGAGTTTGTGAATGTGTGTGAATTGTAGATTAGATTTATTAATTTGAATATTAATTTGCGAGTGGGCTCACTTGCCGTGTGTTTCAGCTAATAGTTAGAGCACAAGTTAGCGATATATCAATAGTGTTTCTTAAATGATCGATCATTAGGATCAGGATTTTATAATCCAAAGTTATTTACAAAAATGTCTATAATATGAATAGAGGTCGGTCTCAATTGCTTTAATCACGAGTTCATCACAATTATTAGATCAAAACTTTTTCAAATTCAATTCAAATGAGAATATAATGCAATCAAAACTATCAAAATTTTATGTATTAATGAATGAGAGAATTAGTGTCAAAATCATTGTAAAATTTTCAAAAAACAAAATATGAATTTAAAGTAAAAGTTTCAAAAAATAAAAGGCTATCTAAAAGCTATTTTCGATGATTTTATAGAAATAGATTAAATAAGTTTTTGAAGTCTAACAATAGTTGAAGTGAAAATAAATAGATATTTAGAAAATTTTAGAATTCAATTAAAAAGCAATTTATTAAGAAATATTAGGTTCTATTGCTGGAGAATAAATGAGTTATAAGTTAATTGAATCACATTTTCGAATACATTCAAGAAAGAATGAGTCCTCAGGAAGACCGACCTCTTATTTGTATTATTTTGAGTAAAAATTAATGCTGTATTTTCAATGTTAGTTGAATTAACGTAATAATGAATACTAATGAATAATGTTATCAAATCTATTGTCAATAATTGATTCAATTTCAAAAATTGATTGCTTTTCCACTAAAAAAGTACTAAAATTCCGAAAGAAATATTGGTTCCAATAAAAGCTCAAATTAAACAATCAGTAAATTTAGTTAAACGATAATTGAATGTAAAATTATATTAAAATAATACCAGAATGAAGTATCGAATCATTTTTTATGTTTTTTAGCTGTTTGAAGTGCTTCCGAGCACACAGACATCGATGCTTTCCTTTTCGTAACTTTAATGGAAGCCGTATTTTTCTTTCCACATATTTTTCTTGTTTTCTTAATAAACGGATATTTAATAGGAATCGATGATTTAGTATTTCTATTTGAAGAGTGCGACGATTTTTTGCTTAAAATACTTCTAGTCTGTGGCCGTTTTGGCTGACTTGAGATACACGACGAGCTGCCAGACTGTCATCGCACTAATGGCTTAGACGATGACACAGATCGCAAAACTGATGATGTCTTTACACTTGATCTGAATTGTAATTGTAAATCAATTTGATGTAACAATTAATGTGAGAAAAGTTGTTAAAAGTTATTGGAAAGCGAAAGCTTACGTATTAGCGTTTGAGAGCAAGTTTAGATTGACGTCAGTATAAGATGAAACTGTATTTTTTGATTGGTTTGGGTTCGAACTAATGTTTGTAATCATATTATTATCGTTATAATTACAGGTATTATTATTAATATTGTTAGCATTCTGTTTGTTTTGAAATTTATGACAGAGAGGAGAGTTAGATCGCGGGCGTATTCGTCTTAAATAAGCATAATTTGAAGATGAATTAATAGTAGTATTAATCAGACCAGAAGAAACAGAAGCATTAGATTTATTAGAATCACTCAAATTATACTTAGTGTAAGAATTAGAAGATTGAAAGATTATTTCTTGCACCGGAACGACAACGTGTCGCCAGTGAAGGGCTCTATTGAATAGATTGGCAATCAATTTCATAGCATTAAAAAAGTTCAAACATTTATAAGAAATAAGAAATATTGAAAAAAGATGAATCAAAACAAATTAAATCTAGAAAAAAAGATTAATAAGACATACGATTTTCCGTTTTGTTGTTGAGAATGAGTTGGAATAGACTTTGAGTTGTATTCATTGTATTTTCTTAAGCATTTGACACGACAAACCCCATCTCCGATACCCTTTTCAATTATTTTTTCTTCTTGGCTCTCAATAGTTATAGTTTTACCTCTTCTTATAGCAGCTCTAGTATTATATATAGAAACAGTGGTTGCTTTTGTCGGTTGTTTTAATGATTTTAATGGAGAAATATAAGCGTCTTCTTTGGGCTGTGACGCAGACCTTCTGTAAGATCGCGGATCATCTATAATAACAGGAACTGTTATTCCTGGCCCTGAAGTGGCAGATCTAGCATTCCTTCGCTGAGCTTTGATTCTATTTAATTGATCGCCTTGTGTTTCATTTTCTTCGGGAATCGATGTATTGCTGACATTTGGACCACTTTTTCTGAGTTTTCTACCCCTTTCAGACAATTCTGATTTAGAAGATTCGTCGTTTAGATCTAAACCACTGACTTCACCCGCTATTATATTTATACTGTTATTATCATTATCCAAGAGTTGGCACTTTACTAAAGAGGCATTACTATAATTTTTATTAATCGTGTCCTCATTATTATTGTTATTAATAATGTTATTATTTTTGTTTGACTTTTTACTACGATATATATCTCCCTGAAGCCAAAGATAAGCTTCTTTTCTGTTTAAATTATGATAATTTATCAATCATTAGTCAAACAAATGATGATTTAAATAAAAAAATATTACTCTTCGAGCCAATGCTGTTGATAACCAATGATAGATCCGGGTCTACAGATTCTAATCCATGCAATAGCTTCAGAAGCTGTAAACCTGTAGTGTTTCATTATATAACATGCTATCAATGTTCCCGTTCTACCCAAACCAGCTGTCAAATAGAATATTATTTTCAATTGTGATAAATATGATACATATGATTATCAATATGGAAAAGGGAATTATCGCTCAATTCATAGAAACGAGAGAAACGCATGAAAAGGTTTTAACTCGCTATTAGTTAGCATTGAAATAGTTTGTCAATTAAAACAGGCCCTAATTATTTTGTCTACACATAAATGATGGATTTGATTAAAATCTTAAAAAGAGGTTAACTCGCGATAATTGCCGATCATATAGTGATATAGAATAACAAACCTTTACAGTGAACAGCAACGGCTCCCTTAGAATTCTCTGAAATTTCTAAGAACTCTCTCATAATAGCATCACTAGGAGTACTGCCATCGATAAAAAACAGGTCTCTGTGATCGAAACCATTATCTATAAATCTGTTGGCGTCGTATAGTTTCTTATTTAATCTAACAATAGTCGTCACGTTATGTTTTCGAAAATATGGAAAATACGTTTCGGGGGAATGTAATGCATATCCGTTTTCAACTATTGATTTTGAATGCGGTCCACAAAAAGCTATGAACTTATTGGGAACAATCCAATTGAGGTCTCCGTTCTCTACTTTCTGTTTGATTCAAATTTTCAATTATATGAAATCTCATACAATTCGTTAATAATAGTTATAATAAATGCATACCTCGTAATACTGATATTCATCGATATCAAAATGATTAAAGTCAAGAAACTTATGCTTAAGTGCCTATAAATTAAATTGATATTTAAAGTGTGACCAAATTAAAGATATAATGAAAGATTACTTTATCGATTGCTTTAAAACAATCTAATAAATATAGATGAAAAGAACAGGGACCGAATGCTGCGTCTCTGAACGGTAAAAAATGAGGTCCATTATTGTCTAGTAGTTTATTATAAACATCTTCAGGAGAAGTCTTCAAATATATTATCTGAACAAAAATATTGACACATTTTAATTGTTTGAATTAGAGTTGAATGAATCAAAGTTTCTCTAATAGGAAAGTAATAAATCTCGTTTTAATTCTTATAATAAACAATTATAGATAAATATGTAAAAAAGTGGTCGACTCGAGATTTACTACTTTTCTATAATCTTCACAATTATATAGCGTTCGGTTATAAATAAGATTTAGCATAACTCTGAAATTGAGTTATTTTGAACAATAGTATATTTGGAAGTTTAAGAAACAATGATTGAAATAATTGAAAGTAAAAAATATAATGAAATACCGAATACGATCCTATAAGATATGCCGCATTCACTCTCTTCTTGCTATCGGTAGAAGTGAAGTGAACTATTTTCTTCTTATTTGACTAAAAGGTATCAAATTTTTATTATTATATTTTACAGCTTCAAAAGTTTAGGTTTCAGATAAACAATCAAAGTTTATTTATTCTTCAACTTTTCAATCACTTTAATAATTAATTTTTAAATATTTAATATCGAGATCTTTGAGCTTAAATCAAGAAAACTATAGAATTGGAAAATTAATATTTGATGCTTTTGTTTCACTTTTATGGTATGATATATTAGAGATACAGTCTATCATCGATTCAGAAATAATTATAAAAAAATTTGATCCCCGAACTATTAATTCCATTTTTGCCTCAATGTGTAGACAATAAGTTGTAAACTGAATAATACTAAAAATAATACAGTTAAGAATTTAAGTAACTACCCATAGAAACTATACAGTATCAACTTCTTAAAAGGGAAGCTTAGGTTCAAAAATCATATCTCGACACAACCAAATCAATTTCACAGAACTCAATTCGACATTTAAAATGAAAATTTTATTTTTAACAAAAGATAAAAGTTTAAATATTGAATATAAATGAAAACTTGATAAAAATAATCGGAGCTTTTGATGAAATAGTTCGGGTATTTCACGCGAACTTTTGCCCCGAGTGTAAAGATCAACCCAAAAGAGTTTATAATAATAAAGGGTATAATTTTTATATATTTAATAGTGAGAATTGCACTCGACTAAATGAAACATGTTTTTCCAAAGAAAAGCTCCTAATCTGCACCTGTGCCTGTATGTGCACTTTTTAGCTAATTAAAAAGCTAGAAAAGAGATGCTATGGGTATTTACTCAAATTCTTATCTGTATTACTCTTTAGTATTTTTTAAGCTTCAAATCAAATAAAGCAAAAATTTAATGAATTTCTAGAGGAAAAAATTGGACTCTATTCGTAACTCTAATAGAAATCCTCTCTAACATAAACTAATTTCTGTTTTTTGGCTCTGTTTTAGAATTCATGAAATCATTATTTCAAAAAACTCGAAACAGTTTACTTAAAAATATTATTTCATTTTTACTGCTATTTCATTAATTTTTTTGTCTTAAAGGTTAGAATAGAAAGTTTTGAATATTTCGAAGTCTCTTAATATTAAAGCCTTGTTTTCATCTTTCATTAATGAAATATCATTGAAGCTTAATTAGAATTTTGATTTTAAAGTGCTTTTAAGCAAATTTAAAAGGGTGTGAAATTAATATTGAAATTGTTTTGTGCGCATTTGGGTTCTTAGAGTTTATTTTCAATGAATTTGATTATGCGTTTTCACTTGTTTTCAATGAAATTGATCAATGAATGGTCAATAAAAAGTGGTTTTCACTTTTCATTGAACTTGAATAATGAAAACGGGGCTTATAATTAAGAAAAAGCACAAAAAGGCAAATAAAGTCCATTAAATCCGATAAAGCGATGGAATTTATATACACAATATATCATATATATTGATATTTTTCAAATTTTCACAAACATTTGTGCTGTAAAGCAATACAAATGAATCTCATCAATGATTCATTTAACAAATGTTTTTTATCTAGTTTTTATATAATAGTATTTATATAAAAAATAGTTATTAAATGAATAGTTGATGTTAAGTTAGTATTTCTAGTAGTGATGTTTCGATTTCAAGTTTTTTATTTCAATTGCATTTCTATTTTAATTGCATTTCGATTTCGATAATCAAAACAACACTAATTTATAGTAATATATTTGGAAAAAGTGAAAAATTCAATTTCTATTCAAAACGACAATATTTTTTTCTATTGTTTTATGTGAGATATAAGAGTATTGAAAGAGTTTATTCAAAATTTTCAAATATAAACTTTTCTCTAATATGAGACAATTTAATAATTTGAATCGATTCTCAAATTATGTGACTTTCGATAAAAGCATTGGATTTGGAATTTAATAATTAAAAAGCATAAAATATTGTGTATGAACTCATGATTAGAAAGTTTGATATATTTAAAGTAGTTTTTTGTAACGGAAACTGTGTTTGAAGAAAAGCTATTCTTGAAAAGAATAAGTTATTGATAATACTGAAGATCTTTGTTGAAATATAATGTTAGAAATGACACTATAGTACTAATTGGTGTAAAATTGTTCGTATAGTCACTCCTACACTAATACTACACAACTTATAGTATAAACGAATCAGAATCATTACAAACATAGACTCACGACAAGTCATCCCACGATTTCACTATTTAAATAACTTTAATTACAGAAAAGTTTATGTGGGTTTTTCATAATCGATTCAACAAAATATATAGACAATAATTAGCGTTTTTTAAACATATAATTCAAGTTTATTTCATTGGAATGTTAGCCAAAAGTCTGAATAATCTTTTATTCTTAATGAACTTGTTTAACAATAACCAAAAAGTAGATGTTGTGAAAAATTGGATACAAAAATAAATAAAGAATAATATGAAATAAAGAATAATATGAATTAAAGATAAATACCTTAAGAAGTTTATTAAGTTTAACGCAATAGCGATAAAGTAATGCGGCATTGAGTGGACCAAAATCAGAATCAAATCTGTTTACAAATTATCGTTTAATTAATATATTATGCATTTAATTGACATTACTTTTAATCAATAGATTTAAATTTGTTTTTTAAAAAGTTATCATAATGTGATTTTCACTAAAATAAAGATAATTTAATTAATAAATAAATAAAAATGATTGATATTAACCCTTCATATACGAGATCGTCATCAATACTGAAATAATTGATTAATGAATTGGATTTGTTTTTAAGAGTATTTGAAATACTGGGCCTCACAGTCGCTAAATATAGACGACCTGTTAATTAATGTAATTATTGATTGTATTAATACTGAAAAGATTTGAATTGGTATTTAATTAACAATTAATTGCAAACCTTTAATAATTTCTGTAATATGTACTAAACCAGGAATTATGTCTTTGAGGCGATCTCTTCCTTTGGACTCGTCTTCCATTTGACGATTACTTAACATTTTTAATTATTAATCAATTATTGACACAATTAATCACATAATAAAATCATTGTTAAGATTGATGTCAAATAACATATTGTTATTATTAGTTTATTCTTATTATTATTGATGAATTGATCCCAATATTTATTATAAACTTAATCGATATTCAGATCAAACGAATTTCATCTCATATTATGTGATAATTGTTTTGATTTCAATGAATAACATAAACAAAAGTGTTTATAATAAACACATTATAAAGTAATTAATGTTTTATAACTCAAACACTTAATTATTAAATATGAATAAATCTGAAAATAGAAATCCTTTCACTTTTAGATCATAAATACCGTTGTATTTGAGAGAAGCCAACAAATGGTGAATAAGAACAACAGTTTACAGTCTATTAACTGAAAGTATTGATATTTTTTGTTTGCCATCTATTGGTTCGAAATCTCTTATACGCTTCAGATTCTACTCAATGCTATTTATAATTTGAGAGTACAATCAAATTATGGACTAATGTTTCTCAGTTTCACCGCTAGAATCAGTAAATATTAGTGAACACTTGGTTTTGTTCATAGCATTGCTTTTTTGTTGATACCAAACCTTTAAAAGTTATACTTTTCAAGTCGTTTATATTCGCTATACTATTGGTTTCATAATAGAGAAAATAGTCCAATGAAAATGAGGCACAATTAAGCTCTTTTGCACATTTTTTTAAAGATGTGCTAAACTGTGACATTAAACCTATTTTAGAGCTTTTCATAATCATTTATTTATTATATTACAAATTAATCGATTGATTAAAAGTTGAAAATGCAATAAATTGCAGGCCTGTTACCAAATAATTTATGAACTTTCATTAGTTCATTATAATTTCTGACTGATATATATCAGGTACAAATCATTCGAACATTAATATTCTATCTGAACAATCTATAATAGTTTGATATTCATCTAAGTTTCAAATTTTGTGATGTTTTATTGTACTTATAAATTTTGATTTATTCAGTACTGAATAAATAGAAAAATTTCAACAACAACAAAATTTCATCGAATTTGGATTTATTCTTTTTTCCTTTGTTAAGATAATGTTGAATTTTTAGATTTTCTTTAGTTTAATGTTCAAATCAATATTGATCTATTATTATTGATATAGAACCAACTTTTTCTATTGATTAAAAAAAAAATTCAATTCATGGTTACACCCGACACATGTTCTCGAAATAATTAGCGTCCAAATATATATGACCTTGCTACAAAATTCCTTCCCACCAAAACTAATCTCCTACTATCGTAATTTATTTACTCGTCATCAATATCTCTATAAACCGATGAATTTTCAAATTTAATTAAGTTTTTTAAAACGAAAACTTTATTTGCTTTGTTGTAATCATTAAACACGAAAGTAAATGATAATTCATTACAGCTTAAATACCAGGTATCGGTTGATATTGAAGTATAAGTTAATAGTATTTTATATGGTCTGATCAAAAATTGAACAGTTTACAAATGCAACGAATGATTTACTACTTATTATGTTATATATCGCGTGATTAGAGAAATATAAGATGAAAACAAGTGTTCTTCATTGGTCACGATCATTAAATTTTTGCACAAAACTCGTGAAAACGTGATTACTTTAACCTTCACTTATGATAAAAAGTTTTTTTTAATTTGGAAGAATTTACTAAATTACTGAATTATGCGGAACTGCTGTTAACTTATTTAACAGCTATTGAAAGCTATTGAAAGCTATTGAAATAAATCAATTATTGAATATTGAATTCTTATTTTGTTTATAAATTTTTAGGCAAATAACTTATAGCATATGTTTATTAGAACAGTTCAGACCAAAAGTGCAAAAATCAAATTTACATTTTGTATGGATTATTACTTAGTTTTAAAAATCTTTTGATTATGAAAAACTCGAAAAATTAAACCAAATGACATATTATAAAAACTTATAACTAAATAAGCATAAAAAAAATAATATAAAACCTAATAAATAACTAATGATTTTTGTGCACATAATAGGAATACATTTATATACTTTTTAAAAAATCAAATATTCAGTCTTCGGGTATTTCTTGTGATTTAACTTTTCCTAAATTAGAAATAGTGAGACTTCGAAGACTTCGTGAGCGCTCAAAAAGTGATGGATCCGTATAAATGGGTTCACTCGGATCATCAAATTTTTGATGTGACGAAACGGGTGGTGTCGCACGATATTGAGATACATAAAAGTTACCATTCGTTGGGTTTGAAGGCAAAAAATCAATATCTTTTATGAACTGAAATAAAAAATAAACTCTTTTAAATTGTGTTAATTTAAAAAAATAAAATAAATATTCGATTATTTTACGGCAGATTTAAATTTTTTAAAGTAAATGATAGCTGCGGTGGCGCCTAATATAGTGATAAGTGAAATGAGAATTGTGATCGCAGTCACTAATGCGTAATATCCAGTCTGAGGCACACAAATCTTTTGAGAAGGTTTGCCCACAAAAGCAGACGCTTTATTATCTCCACTCGGAATGTCTTCTCTTGACAAATATACTCTCAACAGTTCGTGCACTTCCTCTGGTTCTTGATCTTTATCTGTAGAGTTCGATGATTTTTGCTTCACTTCTTTTGAATCTTTCGGCGCTTTTGTGACAACAGATCTCTTCTTTCTTCCCCAGGAAGGGAAAGATCCCGAACCTCTTCCCCGATCAGTACAAATGACCTTAAAATGAAAATTGAATTAATATTAGATTAATGAATATAGTGATAAATGTCAAACCGGTTCACACGGCCCTCTGCATGTTCTAACAGTCGCCTGGAATACTAGAAAATTGGAATCAGGAATTTTAAATGCATAAAATTCGGCTTCAAGTCCACCATCAGGTGTCTTATGTAGTTCAGGGAATACATAGAGATCAACCGGACATCTGTTATAATTGACAAATAAATGATTAAAATTCAGAACTAATTAAATAGGAAAAGTGATAATGAATACCCTCTTGAATCCACTAAATGAACCTGACGGCCAGTGTAGGGATCTTTTGCGATAACGTTTGTGGCGAAGATGTCGTTATTATAGAAATCATAGCGATCTGAAGTGATTGACAAACAAAGTGTTAGACTTCTAATAAATAAAGAAAAATACTTAAATAATGAGTCATACACTGTCCTCTGGCCTCAAGACGAAAGGTCAATAGATCGCCGACAACTATTGTGTTAGTAGGAGTTCCTCTGTATAAAACTCGAAGCACAACATTGGAGGTCAAGATATTTTGTGCCGGAAGGTGTTCTATTTGTGTTGGATGTCGACTAAATAGGTTTAAATTATGTTAATTAATGAAAAAAAATAAAACATAAGTTTCACCAATAATTGAATGATATATGAAGTTAATAAAACAGTCAAAAATACCCATCAGTTTTAGTATCCAAATAATTAGAAGTGACGACAGCTTCTCCGGGACCAGAGAAATAACAGGTTAGGTTATATTTTTTATCTCTACTCGTTTGGACGAAATCATTGAATTGTACGACAACTATATTAGTCATTGCGTCGCCGTATTGTTGAGTTCCACAGCGAGGAAACCCATTGGCCCGACTTATTCTCAAGACACTGGTTGTGCCGCCGTTTCCATCAAAAAAGCACGAGTCATAGAAGCCATACGTATATATTCTTCCGTAAAACCCATCAGAAGTACGTAAACTAAATTCCATTCCTTCAGGAGTACAGGTTTGTGTGACTTCCAAACAATCAGCTGTTGGTGATGACGATCCGGGAGAACTTCCGAAGTCTGAACGTTCATAATAGTCGTATTGGGAATTCTGCTCGAAATAAGAAGGATTATCGAGTTTGAACTGCTTTGAGTCTAAAGTACTTAATTCGCAATTGTCGGGAAAAAATGCCCTGAAATTAAAAGATTTGCAGACAAAATCTCTTGTCTCAGAACATGCCCGCTCGCAGTCTTCAATTCTGTCAGCTTTAACTATTTTATAAACAAACTGACTTCGAAGTCTTGAACTAAACCCAACTCTCGTAAAACGAGCCGAAACTGGAGCTCCAGAAGCCCCGGAAGCCGATGGAAATTTACAGCGATCTACTACTGGTTGCGGTGCATAAGGAGCTGAAATTGCATTATAAGATCCACTCGAGCCATGACTATAAGGGATTCCAAAAGTTGGTACAATTGGCGGTGGAAGGCCTAAAGATGGTAACCCTCCAGAAGTTGCAATTGGATGACTCGTATGAGTTGCTGTGTGTTGATTATATGATCCATAAGGTGGTACACCATAACCGGGATATCGACTCGCAGTCCCAAAATTGTTATTAAATCCACTTCGAGAAGCGGTATAACCTCCGGGTCCGTATTCATCATAACTGAAACCTCCCCTGTGATGATCTCTAGCCTGATAAGTATTACTCCAGGATTGATATCCACCATATAATGCATCTGAAGAGCCTGAAGGGCCAGATTGTACAGGACCAGTATGTACAGGACCAGGAGGTCCACTTTGATATCCATAACTTCCTCTTTGATCCACAATCCTTTGATCATAAGGATTACTCGCATAGCTTTGTGGGTAAACTCCACTCCCGCTTCGGTCTAAAATTGAAACATTCAAAAAAATTGATTTGAGAAGTTGCAAAGCTATTGAGAATCAAATGTGTTCGTGCAAAGATGCATTTCACATTTCAATAAAAGCTTAAAACGCTAACTTTCACATGCATTTCACAAGTTAGTATTCATTTAATGCATTTATTAAACAATAAGTAAGTTAACATTCGAATAATTAATTTATATTCATTCAACATCTCATTTCATAAAACAGAAATTCGTTAAGTTCTGAACGAAATACAGTACAATCCAATGCAATTTTTTTAATAACTTTCATGGAGTTGACCAAACATTTAATTTAGTTTTAATAATGAAAATTTAGAACTTCGAGTTGTTTTTTAGTTGATAGTGAAATATTTACATTGAAATTAAAATGCATTAAAAAGTTGAAAGCAAGTCATAAACAAAGATTATATAAATATTAAGTTAATAATTATGTTACAAATCTGTTAATGAATGCAATCGTTTCATTCTGTTTTCAGGCGCACAAATATGAGAAAAATAGGTGATTATCGTTTAGACTTACACCACATAAACTTATAAAAATCATAATTTGAATCATCGATTAAATTTGTATTATTAGTTCCGATTCCATCAAAGCTACTGAAGCGACAAAATCGTTTCAACGACGAATACTCAACTGAGCGACAACTTCTTCGAAATCTTTTCATACATTCTTCGAGACATTCAAAAAAACTGTAAACTGCAATCTCAACCTGATGTCGACCATTAAGTCTTTTACTGCGATAGCATTGAAGAGTTGCGTTATGCAGAGAGTCATCTATGAATATTGATTATTCATCTTTTCTCAACTTAATTTTCCGGTTAAGGAATTATCATTTTTGAGTATTTCAAGTTTGTATAATTCTTAGTACTTATTCAGTAATATCACTATTTTTAAGCGTCAAATTTGAAAAGTTCAAAATCAATTCTTACCCTTTTCATCGCTAACACATAAAACTCTGTATAGATTTCCTGGCGATGGCTTAAGAGGTCTACTCTTGAATTGTTGAAGGCTTTGCATAGAGTCTGATTGACTGATTTCTTCATAAGAAAGTGGGTCCTCATCGTATAGTATGCAAGTCTGTCCCGACTCATCAAACATGAAAGAACGACAGAGAAATCCGTGTTTGTCTAAACTGTCTAAACAAGCATTAGAGCATTCCTGAAACTCTCGCGCAGTTATTAAAACTCTTTCAAAGATTGCGTCCAATTCTTTGCCAGTTTCTAAAATAAATGCAGTCCAGGCACACATCTGAGCCCCTGTTATATAAAGTTTAAAATTATCGATCGAACTAAAGTTTGATGTTTGAATTGAATATACATACGCGGGAGACACATATTTTCCATATAATCACAATTAGGATCAACTTTGAATCCTTTAGGGTTCATATATCTCGTTTCTTTACTCATTTTGCATTTACTCGTTTTTCTGTTAAATGTAATCGATCTGCACACGAATGAGTGTTCATTCAAACATTTATCTTCACATTCTGTCCTATTTTCAGTCTGCATCTCTTTATCACCTGTACCATCAAATTTATAACTCGGAATCCTCTCGAAAATATACAACCGATTAGGACACTGTGTACTCACTTTTGTAGCTATTTTTCATTTGAGAACAAATTATTTCAATCAAATCATGAAAATAAATTGAGAGTCAAATTTGTATCGATAATAGTTCTATTTAAAGTGAAGTTTTAAAGTAATTCAATAAAAAATCTTTGATATTTTAAGATAATTTTAGATGCCTACAAATCAAAGCAAAATGAAAATCTAAAAAGTATAATACATTTTAAGCTCTATACTAAATAAACCACAGAATTCTTAGTTATCTAAATTTGAGTCATTCAAAAATATTAAACATACACGATATGCAGATTTCATTGAAATGCCAGGCGTTGTCTTCTCTGATGAGAGTGTCTTCTCCATCAGGATTCCCCCTATCGTTGTATAAAGTGCATGACGACTGTTCATATTCTGCGCTAATATTGGGTACACTCTCTTTTCCAGGTATTATTGAGTTGTGCTAAAATTCAACATTTTTTAGTTGAATCAAATTTCAAATTCAAATAATACTAAATTTTTATACAGTTTGGGGACTTTTGAAAGGACTCGATCTTCTTCTTCCGGGAGAAAAATCGAAAGACAAGCAGTTTTGAATAGCAGTCAGTCTATCTTCTTGACACCGACGTATACATTCTTCCAATACTTTGATCGGAATCTCGTTTCTTGTTATCTAATATTATCAAAGAATATGAAATGAAAAATCGATCAGATTTCGATTATAATGCGTTTGTCTGATTATTTCAAAATTCTCACCACTTCTTTGATAGCTTTGTTTGCACCAAACCTTGCGATACCGTTTAATTTATAATCAGCAACTTTTTCATAGACAAGTTTACCGATTCCATTATTACAACTTTGAGCTACAATATTGAATAAGTTGTTTAATATATACTAATATATCGGGTGCGGAAAAAAATTTTGCAGAACTTTGCGCTTCTCCTACTTTGTTATCTGTGAGTGGAGTTTTACAAAACTAAGTGATAATATTTATCATTATATCTGCATACAATATACAAATGCTTAAACTTCTATATTCTCTGAAATTATTTTTATGAGAAATATTCTA
>JAQFXV010001034.1:0-15958 GCA_034694065.1 Camisia spinifer
TATGAGTAGAGATTAAATACATTTGTGATTATATATTGAAAGCACATCATTAAGGACTAGATCTACAGGTTTTACTTAAAAATTTGTTTTAAGCCACAAGTTATTGATTTTCCTGAATATTGTTTCAAATCTGTATTTCAGACACTTTTTATGATCCAAATAAGACTACTTTAAACATAATAAATGACTCGAAAATTTGAGTACAGATTCGAAAATTATAATGTTATGCAAACTTTATTATAATCCGCACAAATATTTTCATATCTAATCTATTTAATTGTCTAATTATTATTGATAGGAGAATATGTACCGCAACACTTGTTCATCAATTATGTTAATGTTAGAAATAAAGAAGAACTTAAATATTACCTGAAATCGACTGAAAAGAGTAGTTATATTTATCAAACGATTAGACTTTTACATGAAGTAATGGATAGTAATGAAGAGAATGCAACCATTGGTTTCATTCATCACTTACTCACACACATGAATTTCTCTTTAATCAAATCACAACATAGAATAGAGTATTTAATTAACAGGACAAACATTATCTCAAAACCAGATTTTTTAACCGAAAAAGGAATACAATTAATCATTGAATGCAAAAGAATCCCAATTGAAAAAAACTAAAACGTTTTGACAGCAAAACAATAGTCAAAAATTTGAACACTAAATCCCAATTTGCCGAAAATCAACTTAAAAATGGACACCAAATGTATGGCTTGACAATTATTGGACACTATTTCACTTTTTATAAATCATTCGCAAGTCTTGATTATATTGAATCTATTGTTGAGAAAAAAAGTGAAAATCAATTTCAAGTTCGCAAATATCCACATCCTGTTAATAATGCCTTTGGTTTGAATTATTTGATTGCAAAAGAAAGAGAAGAAATAATTTATTGAGATTCAAATTTAGTGGTTTTTAATTGAGTTTTGTTATAACGTTGTTTTATCTTTTTTATTGTAATTACACTCAAGTTTTCAAATCACTTATAGTTTATCATTTTTTCACAATAATTATGATATTTTATAAACAAATTAATGAGTGAATACGGTTTTCATTAATCTTTTGCATCTTTTCTAAAAATAATTGTTGATATTATTATTTGTATAAATGTAAAACTTTCAACACTTTAAGAACTTTTTCTTAAGATTATGCAAATTTGTCACTTTTCAAGTAATAAAGTTATTTGATTATAATGTAGAGCTTCACAACTTTTTATCAAATGCAGAATATATTTATTTATTTCATTAATAATGTTTAAATAATAGAAAAACAAGTTTATGTCAAACTTAAAAGTTTTAAAAAAATTATTGATTATTAAATAAATATTAATCAAAGTCTGTTCTTTTTTTCTGTTTCATTTTTTCGTTTTTCATCATTAAAAGTGAATTTCTGACTATTCTCTGGTCTTCATCTTTCTTGAGTGTTGAGAGCCTTTCTTTCTTCGCTTTGCGAACAATACTTTTGTCCCAATCATTACTTTCATCAACGAATTGTTTCGCATCTTTCTTCATTCTAATAATTTCTTTTCTGGGAATATTTAGTTCTCTTTCCAATTGCGATAAGTTATGTTTGGGTACAATTTGTTCATCTTCTGCATCATATCCTAAGTCTTCATCATTTACTAAATATATAAGACTCGGAACTTTGTTCGGCATATCATCAGAATAAGCGATTGAAACTAAATCTTGTTTTAAACTTCTATTTGGATCGTAATCGTCATAATAGTCATCTTCATGGCTATTATCATCTGATTTATTGTATTGATAGACATAGTCTTCACTTTTAGGGAAATAAAAGATGTCTTCATCGCTGGAATCGTGTTCTTCACTCATGTCCTCGAAGTCTCCGTAATCAATAGGATTCATACAAAGTGTGCATAAGTTGTTAAGATCATCAAAGCATTCAAAACAATAAACACCTTTACAATTATTGCGACAACTTTTGAATTTATGCGATTCATCGACTTTGAATCTGTGGCCACAAACTATACAATATATGTATTTTCCATAAAGACCGACCATTTTGCAGATGACGCGAACAGTCGAATAGTGAGCACAAATGCGATCCAAAATCGTGACCTCATCTTTAGTTTGATCCCCAAATACTTGTCTTCTTAATTGTCTTCTTGTAATCTTAATATAGTCAGCTCTACTGCAGAGTATATTATTATAGAGCCAAACGGCACGAATAGGTATGCGATGAGGATAGAAAATTGCGGCCACAATGTGTCGAAGTCTTAAACCATACGACTCAGTGAATACAGTGATCAAAATTAGGATTAAAAAGTTTCCAATTTTCATATAGGTTTCAAAATCTGGAACAAGAGGTGATGGTTTGCAATCCAAGAAACTATCTTCCGGACCCTCTTTATTGAATGTTCTGTAGGCCATACTTCTCACCATATTTGGAGCCCAACCGTCGCCCTCGACCTTCATTATCAAAGGCATCGTTAATTTAAAAGAATCCAAAGATTCCATCAAAGTTTTGATGTTATCCAATATTACAAACAAAAGATAATCAGCCAATAAAAAGACTGCCACTTGAAAGACAGCTAATATGACAATTGAGAACGCGATAAACATTTTAATTCTTTCGGGAACAGTCATTTGCAAATCCCACGGATCGATGTATCGCTTTCTTTCACTTAATTTCAGCGGAATCAGTGACTCCTTTCCCTTTGCGACTCGTATGCGGTCTATTTCAAGAAAAGGTCTATTTATGTAACTGTTGTCGAACGCATCCGAATGTAAATATCGATAGCGATAGAGAATTGCACTCAAATTTTGAATTAATCAAAAGTTTGAAAATTAGGCTTTAAAATGATTGAATGAAATTATTGATTAACTTACTTAATAAGAACCCAAAAGCTAATAAATAGTAAGATAGGGTTTTGAATGTGTTTAAAGTTCTCAAAATACTCAAAATATGAATGTCTTCCTCCAAAACCATCCTTAATTTCATCTAAAACCTGAGTATATTCTTTGGTTTTCTTCAATGTATGTTCAAACTTATGATTCAAATCGACTTCAAAATATAATTCCTCTTTTGTTCTATTGATAACTTTTTCGATTCGATCTTTAGCATAATTTCCTGCTTTGACTAAACCTGATTTGATTTTCTGACAAATATCTGAAAAGGCACTCATGGACCAGTCACAAACCAACGATTTGACATTATACCAATTCAATTTTGATTCGCAATTTTCAATATCTTTGTCTGAAGGCGTATCACACGAAACCGTAAACTTTTTGAACATATCTCTGATCTTTTTCGTCATATCGCTCAGTCTTTCTAAGCTTCTCTTAACATCTTTGACCATTTGTTTAACCGTTTCAATCATATCATTGAACGGTTGAAGAAGAGCTTTAACCCAAATATCCATTTGAGTGTTAAGTCTATGAGCGCCAGCACTGATTCCACATCCAATTGAATTAAAAAACTCACCGGTATTTGCAGTCAAATTAGGAATAAGTATTCTGTATATCATGAGGAATATATAGCCGACAATAATAAATCGTGTTTTACTTGAGAATAATGTCGGAAGCATTAGAAGTAAAATACATAAAATGGACTCATAAAATGGTGCGAAGAGTGTGAGGACTATTAGAATTACAACACTATATATAATACAATTAATTCGTGAAACTTCTAATTGATAGTAAATGAAAAGAAATGCAAGCCATGAAAGCATTAAACCAAAGAAGAAGATCATTACTCTTCTCAAAAGCTTGTTCTCTTTGGTTCTAGTTTTGAAGACTTGTCTCATATGACTTTCTTTGACCACTTTTTGAGGGAATAGAGAGAAAACCAAAAAACTGAATGATTGAAATATTGTTGTAAATAATGAACTAAAGGGGTCACAAATCCAATTGCAAGCTCTCGACAGAATTGACTTTGTTTTTGGTAAACCATACTTAAGACGAATGGCATTGAGTTTTGATTTTTGAAACTTTTTAAGTTTAAAGTGAATTCTTAAAAGACGACACCATCGGCACAGAGTTCTACACAATCGTCCCATTATTTTATTAATAGTGATACTGATAATTATCACTCAATTTATTTGTTCAGGAGTTGAACTTTTAAAACATTTCAATAGATTTTGAAAATAATACTAATATATATTGAATTTATAAATCATTCGCTTTTTCGAATTTAAAGTGATTTCATTATAATAATGAAGAAATCGTTTTAAAACTGAATCATTGATTGTGCGCGCGATCAATAATTCAAAGAACGAAAGATTCATTTACTTTCTAATGCTGTACACATTGTTGCGAATCAAGCGTTATCAGTAAAAGCGTTTTCACAACCAGATAATCACATTTGTCTTAAGTTAATATTTTATAGATTTTATAATAATTCAATACAACTATCGTTTGAATTAATTTAAAGGTAATCCTATTTTTAAATCAATGTCAACCCAAGTATAACAAAAAAAACCTCAAAAATACTTTATTGATATAAATCGCTAATTTTTTTAAAACTTTCTGAATAAAAAACTTGTTTCAATCAAAATTCCAGTCTTGTTGAGCCCACACAGGCATTGATGATTCGTATTCCCAGTCAGAACCCTAAACATAATATATAATTATAATGAAAAGAATATTCGTATTGTTGAAGAATAATTGTTGCAATAATTACTTTGTATTTCAATGCATGCAAATAAATGAGTGATTCTTTAGTCTTAGGGTCATATGTCTTCGTTAGGCATTCATCGCATTCATTATCTAATGATAGTTTACTTTCATCGTATTTATATCTGAATAAATAAGTTTAAAATATTTTAATATTTAAGATATGTCTTAATATTTAAAGATATGATTAAATATTATATGCGATAATGATTTTTCACAACATTTAATTGAAAAACAGATTTTGCAAAACATTACTTCGATTGTAATGAAATCCAGGATTCATTATTTGTGTAATGAATTAACGCTTTTAATGCTATATCTTTTTCTTCAGAATCAATATCTGTTTTTTGTGGTGAATCATGAGTTTCATCTAAGTTTATAATCCATTTACTTCTAGTGTGTTCTGATTCCATATCTTTCAAAAGCTTTAATTATATAATAAAGTTAAATGTTATTAATGAAAAGAATCACTGAATAACTCAAATGTTAAATATATATTAATGTTAATACAATTTCTTTAGTCTTTCCATAGTCTCCATCTTTTCCCTTATTTGGTCCAAAAAGATGATTATTATAAAAAGAGTCATTAACTATAGGGTGACCCAAATATTGCAAATGGACTCTAATTTGATGCATTCGTCCTGTTTTTGGTTTGCATAACACAGTACTCGTCTTTCCGTTATAATTGAGTTTTTCAAATGTTGTCTCACAAGGTTTGCCTTTTGGACTCACAATACATACTCCTATTCTATATGATAGGACTTCAATCGGTTGATCGCAACTAACAATACCACTAATCGAATATAATAAAGTTTATTCAATCAATGTTAATAATTAGCAAAGATATGACTCACTCTGGAAACTGTCCCTCAACTCTACAAACATATTCTTTGAGAACAGTTCTGTTCCGTATTTCTTCGTGAAGTTTTTGAGCGATAGAAACCTTTCGAGGAAATAGCATTACACCTGATGTCAAACGATCTAATCTGTGAACAGCTATTAATACTTAATGTATAGCTTTAATAATTGGTAAATCACTTACTGTGCAAATTCTTAATTTGATGCTCTTTTTCCAGTATAGATATAATGCTGTTGAGTCTATATTTGCCACACGGGTGGACCTTAATTATACTTTAAATCAATATCAATTTAATTCAAATTCAATAAGACTCACAGGAATAGAGGGCGGCTTATCTATGACTAGTATATCATCTGATGAATGAATTATACGAATCGGAGCCGCAAGAACTGGCAGTTCATGTCTATGAATTCTATGAGTTATAATATCGTTATGTTTTAATATGTATTTCACGTCAATTTTCTCATTATTCACGAGTAAAAATCCGTCTTCAATACGATTTTGCTTCGGACAAAAATTTTAATGAATTAAAAATGTGATCAATTGTTTAATTAATAAGTGAGAAAATTGCTAAACATTGAAAATTTTCAGAGTTTATGAAATATTACTTTACATTTAAGCAGTTATGCGAGCATTTAAAATAATAAACTAATTAATTGAATAAACAATGGGGTTTGAATTAAATGAAGTTTATTTAATTTGAGGTTAGGGTTTGGGTTCACAGAGTGACGGGTCGGGACACTAACCACAGAATTTAGAGTGAAGAATAGTAATCAATGGTCATGAATGGTGACACGTCTATAAGGCTCTAAAGTAAATCACTTTCTCAACATTTTCTATCGTTTCATAGAATCTCAATTATATCAATAATTAAGTCAGTTTTTAATTTTGAATACTATTACTCTATCATTTCTTTTATACAGAATGTTTATTTTTTACCCAAAATCTCTAGTGGAACAGTTGTGACCCAGAACTGATCCACCGGTAGATCCGGAATTATTACAAAAGTTAACTTAAGGTTATATCAAATAAAATAAAGATTAGGAATAAACGAATTGAATCATTCAATAATTGAAATAAAATAGTGTTTAGCCTAAAAAATTAAACTTCAATTAATTTGATTAAACTTTTATACAGTTATTAAACTTACAATTTTTTGTAAAGGCATTGCTCTAAACTCTTTAGAGTAGAACTGATCCAATTGAAGTCCAACCCATCGTCCCTTACAATAAGCATAATATGTATAATAATACGGATAAACTTTTCTCAATCCGTTTTCAATATAATAATCCGAATCATCCAAACTATACTCAGGTATAAAACCCTTTATTCTTTTCTTCGGCTATAAATATATATCAATATTAAGTAAGTTTTCAATTCGCTTTTATTGTGTTTGCAATTAATTTATAAATCGTTTTTCAATTCAAAGCTTTGTTAATCAATTCTTACCTGTAATTCTTGACTCGTTTTATTTGATTCAATAATTGAATCAATATTTGTTTCATCACTCGTTAGCTTTCGTTTAACCGATGAATTCATTATTGAGTTAAATAAAACTTTTAATTCAATTTTATCAAAATTTTCGATAGTTTTTCTTATTATTGACAATTTTTCAATAAAACTTTTATAGAATATATTATTAGTTATCATTTATTGATTACTAATGTATTATTCTTATAAACAGTTCTCAACTTTTAGTTCTATTAATATTAAAATTAAATACAAATTTAAAGTAAATTCATTTGATTTAACGCCGAAACTAACAGATGAAGATTTGCTTCAAATATGATAACATTGAACACGTGATTATGTTTTACATGAGAAAAAGAGTCACATTTTTTCACAATAAACAACATATTCATATTTGTAAACAAATGGATTTCTATTTAAGCTAAAATCTAAAATTTATTTCTCATGTTTTCAATCTTCACTTTAATAACGATTACTTAATAAAAACTTTATAAGTATTAAATAATTTAATAAACAGATAAATAGAAAATACAATTAATTTGGTATAAAATGTCAAAAAATATAATAAATTCGCGTAAAATTATTTATTTTGGTTCCGGAGAAATACCTAAATATAGTAATGGAACAAAAGTATAGATTATTTTGTTTTTTATTCATAAAGTTGATAAATAATTAATCAATTGGTTGTTATTTTAGGTGACATTTCATTTCAAAACAGTTAAACTGAATGATGATTCGCAAGAAATAGTTATCGACGACAGTAAAAAGTGTGGAAAACCAATGGAATTAATTATTGGCAAAAAATTTAAACTAGTTTTATGGGAAGAATGGATTCAAAATATGAGAGTTAATGAAGTTTCAGAAATCATTGCACCCAAAGATTTATGCATTTCCTATCCATTTGTTTCAAAATGTTATCGAAAGTTTTGCCACAAAAATGATGATAATTCTAATGAAGAAGAAATACCATCACATCATTGCTGTGGTATTTATATTACTCTATTATTAAGTCATTAATAGATTTATTTTCCTTTAGTTAAAGTTTTGATAATATTGAAAATTTTTTCTCTAAAACATTGATATTTTTTCGAACTTGAATAAAGTTTATAAACTAATTATTTGAAGTTTTGATGTTTAGGAATGACTGTTAATCAAGGTTTGGGTCACAAAGATTTGGATCAATTGATTGAAAATCCCTGTGATTTAAAGTTTACAATTGAATTGTTAAAAGTTGAGACACCAGAAGAGTATGAGAAAGAGATTTGGCAAATGACTAGTGAAGAAATGTTGAAAACTATACCTAAATATAGAGAAGAGGGAAATGTTTTGTACTCTAAGAAAATGTATTCCGAGTCAGCGCTTATGTATAGTAAAGCGTTAGCTATTATTGAACAGCTTTTGTTGAATGAAAAACCTGGAGATGAAGAATGGGTTAAATTGGATCAAATGAAGATACCATTACTCTCTAATTTGTCTCAATGCAAACTCATTGAACGCGACTTTTATGCTGTTATTGAATATACGACTGAAGTCATTAAAAGGGATGAACAAAATGTTAAGGCTTTGTACAGAAGAGCAAAAGCAAACTTTTCTGTTTGGAATTTAGATAATGCCAGAAATGATTTCAAGAAAGTTTGTCAATTAGATCCTAGTCTTGAGAATGTTGTTAAAAAAGAGTTACATTCACTTGAATTGGCAGAAAAACAAAAAAATCAAAAAGATATGTCACTATTGAAGGGAAAATTATTTGTTTAATTATTATGAATCAAATCTATTGTTTATATTATTTTATTTATAGTTTAAATTTACTTAATTTTAAGTTGTTTTTAATTTTATTCTATTATTAACTATGATATTAATATACCGGTAGTTGTTATTGATTTTATGAACTTATTTTTATTCACATTAAAAAATATCAAATTATAATCAATTTGTTGATTATTTTTCAATTATTAAGTTTGAAGAACATTATTATTCATACTTAAAGACAGAATTATTGTAATAATGTTTGGCTGTAATTATTAAATGATCCCTTTTTGGACTTTTAAACCTCGTGTTAAATATATTGATATAATGAACACATTTTTACAAAACGGTGTTTTATAAGTAAATAAACAATTTAAGTCTTAATTAATTGAATGATTTATTATAAAAAATAATGAAAACTCAAGAAACTCATCGTTCGGGTGCTCTTAAACAGGAGAACAAACGACATAAGTTTGGAAGACATCGAAGTAATCGTTCAATCAGTTCATTAAATAAAGGGAAAAGAGAAGACATTAAAAGTATAACTAAACAAAAAGATTCAAATATTAAAAGACATGAACGAAGAAATCAAATGAAACAATTGAGAAATAATAAACGCGAAGAGACTCTCAATTCCAAAAGATCTTTAGGCGGAGAATCAGTTCCACCAATACTTGTGGCGATTTTGGATTTAAATAATGATAATATCGATAATAATGAAAACATAAACAGATTTATTGATTTGATTCGAAAATGTGACGAAAATTGTGTTTATAATAATGAAAATGAACGCAATTTTCACATAAGTTTCGCAAAACTCAAGTCTAGATTTGAGTTCATTTCCATCAATAATAATGACTTGTATTCAGCGCTCGATTCTGTAAAAATTGCTGATATTTTACTTATTTTGCACTCATTTTCATCAGTGAATAACTCATTGATTGACGCGATTTATAGTCATTGTCTGCCGACAACTGTTCATATCATTAATGGTTTGAATGGATTAAGTCTTAAGAAAAGGAATGAGTTGAAAAAATCAGTGCAAAAACTAATTGATTGTAAATTTCCTGACGAAAAGTTAAGATCAGTTGACAATAGTTCAGAAGCCTTACAACTAATGCATTATATTTCTAACTGTAAACGAAAGCATAACTCTTTTCGTTCACATCGAACACAACTATTGGCAGAAAGTTTTGAATTTATTCCAAACGAAATGGACTCAGAATTGGGAACACTTAAAGTTTCGGGTTATGTAAGGAATAGAACTCTTGACGTAAACTCTTTGGTTCACATTCCAGGCTTTGGTGACTATCAAATGAGTCTCATTGAAGCCAATTGTGATCCAAACCCACTAATATTGAAACCAATTAATAGAATTGAAAATAATTCTATGAATATTGAAGAGAAAAAAGAGTCGAGAGTTATTCAAAAAGCTGATCCCGCACTACAACAATCTCTTGACGCCGAGAATATTCCGGATCCGATGGAAGGCGAACAGACGTGGCCTACAGATGAAGAACTAGATATTGCTAATAATCAACAGAAGTTAGTGAAAAAAGTGCCAAAAGGAACGTCTGAATATCAGGCCGTTTGGATTGTTGACGATTCTAATGATGAAAAAAATTCAGATGAAAGCGATGACGAAGACTCTGATTCAGATAATCCCGTTTCCAAAATGGAAGCACAAGAAGGATCTGATGAAGAGAATGAAGATAAAGATGATGATGAAGAAGAAGAAATGGAAACGCTGTCTGTGAGCGGAACTATCAATGAAGCCAATTATGATCAGAAAATGGATTTAATTGAAGAGCAGTCTATGCTTCAAAAGTTTAAAGATCAGCGACAGGACCAGTTGTTTCCCGACGAAGTCGACACACCTATGGATCAATCGGCGAAATTACGATTCGCTCGTTATAGAGGTCTCAAAAGTTTTAGGACTTCCACTTGGGATCCAAAAGAGAATCTTCCCATAGATTACGCGCGAATATTTCAATTCGAAAACTTTTTGAGAACAAAAAAACGCGTTTTAAATGATGAGCCGACAGGTGCTCATTCGGGTTGGTTTGTAAGCGTTCATGTGATTAATGTCCCAAAAGTTGTTTACCAATCGTTTATTGGCAATAAAAAGCCACTTATATTGTACGGACTTTTGCCACACGAACAGAAAATGTCAACAATTAATTTAGTGTTGAGACGAATTTCTTCATTCAGTGAACCCATTAAATCAAAAGAAAGGCTGATTTTTCATGTGGGCTGTCGTCGATTCGCAGCAAATCCTATTTTTTCATCTCACAGTAATGGAGATAAACATAAAATGGAGCGTTTCTTACGCAGTGATGTGTCAGTTGTGGCCACACTTTACGCTCCCATAACTTTTCCTCCGGCATCAGTTCTGGTATATAAAGAATACGAAGACGGGTCACAGCATTTAGTGGCCACCGGATCTCTATTGAGCTGTAATCCCGACCGTATTATTGTTAAGCGAATAGTACTAAGCGGTCATCCCTTTAAAATCAATAGAAAGCATGCTGTCGTTCGCTATATGTTTTTCAATAGAGAAGATATTTTATGGTTCAAACCCGTAGAGTTGAGAACTAAATATGGACGAAAGGGTCATATAAAAGAGCCGTTGGGAACACACGGACACATGAAATGCGTTTTTGATAAACAACTTAAATCACAAGACACTGTTCTCATGAACTTATATAAGAGAATATTTCCCAAATGGACTTTTGATAATAATATTAATTCTCCGATCATTAAAAATATTCAAAACATTGATGAAGAATTAGGTGAAGAATTAGATGAAGAATCAGGTTTAGAGAAAATATGAAAACTTTTCTCATCTAACTATTATTATTAATATGATTCACATTTATTTATGATATAAAATCTGAATAACTATATATTAAATGATAATAAAAATATTTTTTGGAATAAAAGTTATTATTCTTATGAGAAAATGATGATTATTTGTCAATAATATGAGAGTAATTGTTTTGGCCATAAGTTCTTTGTATAAATGGTAAGAATGAAAATAAAATGCCAGTTATTATAGTAATTATAGCGCAAATCCAAATCGCAGTTTCATATGATTTGTCAACTGTTAGTCCTGTTATAAAGTTTATTAAATATTATGTTCAAATGTATTAATTGTTAAAATATACCAATAAGTGGTGGGCCAATCATCGAAGCGATTCCTTCGATAAAAGATATAATTCCAAAAGCATTGGTAACCTTTTCCACTCCAAACAAATCAACCATAACTACTGATGTTAAGCAAACATAAGCACCTAATTTGAAATACAAATTCATTTAAGAAATTTAGACTATTTTAAATCCATGCTTGACTTGAAAGACAGTCAAATTGTTTTGAAAATGAATACAAACCTTCTCCAATACCATAAATTATATAACAGATAACCATCAAATTATAAGTATAAGCAAAAGTGGATAAAGCAATCGCTACGCCATAAACAATAACTGATGAACTGTAAAGCATTAGACGATTGAGTGATTCTTTATCCGCTATATAACCGAAGACAGCTCTTCCAAAAGCATTCGATAAACCAAAATATACCATAACTCTAACGGCATCATTAGAATCCCCGATACCTAACTTTAATATGCGGTCTTTCATGAAAATAATGGGCGAATAATATACTAAACTTGTTATGAAATTAGCGAAAGCGAAGTATAGAAATACTCTATTATTCATTATCTTGATATTAAAGGTTTCTTTGAGAGCAGTCTTCAGATCGCCGTTTTCTTGCATGTAATCGACTTTTCTGAAAGTCGCAGAAAATGCAATAGAAGTGAACAAAAGACCAGATAATAAAAGCATAGCTCCTCTCCACGAAAAAGTAATTATAAGCCATTCAGACAGTAAAGCAAATACTGATATTCCTATACCTGAACCACAAACAGCAATACCAGTTGCAAAAGATAATCGTTTATCGAACCAATACGTCACTATCATTACTTGTGCCAAATACATTAATCCAAGACCTGTTCCTATTTTGTTAAATAGATTGATTGAAATACCACAAAATTCATTAAATTATAGATATTTTTGCATATTTTCAATAGCAAACTAACAAACATATAAAACTAATGAAATTATTCGACACATCTTTGAAAGATTCAATGTTTTATACCTGAATATTCTCTATCTTATTATATAAGTTAACCTAACTTTTATTCATGAAAATATGCGAAAAATTTTCATCTTTTAGTGATTTTTTGTAACATTTGATTTCTAGGGTTTGGTCAGAATCTAAATTCATAGAACAGATCTTAATCACCAGTTATTAATCCAAGAGTTAAAATATGCAAATAAATGGAGTCAAAGATTATACTGAATATCATTCCTAATACTGTAATAACTGATCCCAATATTGCAATTTTCCTACAGCCGAATGCATTAATTAATCCACTGGCAAAAGGACCTGAAAATCAATTGCATTTCAATATGATTCTTATCAAAACTTATTTAATATGATAATTACCGACACAGTATATCATTCCTGACATTGTTGATGAAAACATTGTAGTGATTGTTTCGCTTTCTCCATAAACATTCAAAAAGTTCTCATAGAATATACCACAAGTATAAGAAAAGCCATCGCCTAATACACTGAGCATAAAAGATCCAAACACTATAACCCAACCCCACTCACCATCAGGTGCTTTATGTGATAAATGTTTTGGCGGACAATTATTCATAAATATCAATTATTGAATTTGAAAATAGATTAGAGAAGAAAATAAAATTAACACTTTCTCTCATAAACTATTGAAAAAATGAAACATAAAACTTAACATTGAAATCAAACCGAATGATGTCATTGTTATAATTTATGCAATACTTCTCAATAGGTATTCAATTATCGTTCGTATACAACAATGAACTCTCATTTATCTATTATTTATGTAACGGTTAATAACTTTGAATTAGAATAAACTTTCGAATTGAATGAAATATATTTTGTTTATTATGATTATCAAACCTATTGAACAGTAATGTATTTTATTTTGCAAATAGTTTTCTTCTTAATATCCTTCAAACTTTATTTTATTTGTGAAGTGAATGCTAAAAACGGTTGAATTAGTTTCACATTCACTTCGGGTTAGAGATTAGGTTTCGAATTGAATATTTTGATTGAAGCATTTCATTACTCTTATATTTAACATAAAACATAAGATACTGTTCTAATGAACTTATATGAGAGTTTAGTTTCCAAATAAACTTTTGATAACAATATTAATTAGAATTAGATGAATCAATTCTGAAAGAATCAGATTTAGTATGAATTTGTAGACTTTTCTCAATTAACTTTTATTATTCATGTGATTTATGATATGAAATATAACTTTAATTAAATGTTAATCAAAATATTTTTCGTAATAGAAGTTATTATTCTTATGAGAAAGTGATGATTATTTGTCAATAATATGAGAGTAATTGTTTTGACCATAATTTCGTTGTATAAGTGGTAAGAATAAAAATAAAATACCAGTTATTATAGTAATTATAGCGCAAATCCAAATCGCAGTTTCATATGATTTATCGACTGTTAGACCTGTTATAAAGTTTATTAAATATTATTTTCAATTGCATTAATTGTTTAAAAATACCAATAAGTGGTGGGCCAATCATATTAGCGATTCCTTCGATGAAAGTTATAATTCCAAAAGCATTGGTAACCTTTTCCACTCCAAACAAATCAACCATAACTACTGTATATAAGCAAATAAAAGCACCTGAATTGCAATACAAATTAAATTGAAAATTCAATTAAGGACTTGAAAGGTAGTTAAACTTCAAATTATTTTGAAAATCAATGCAAACCCTCTGCAATGCCATAAATTATATAACAAATAGCCATCAAATTATAAGTATAAGCAAAAGTGGATAAAGCAGTCGCGACTCCATAAGTAATAACTGAAAAACTGTAAAGCATTAGACGATTGAGTGATTCTTCATCACCTATATATCCGAAGACAGCTCTTCCACAAGCATTTGCTAAACCAAAATATACCATAACTCTAACGGCATCATTAGAATCCCCGATACCTAACTTTATTATGCGGTCTTTCATGAAAATAATGGGTGAATAATATACTAAACTGTTCATGAAATTAACGAAAGCGAAGTATAGAAATACTCTATTATTCATTATCTTGATATTAAAGGTTTCTTTGAGAGCAGTCTTCAGATCGCCGTTTTCTTGCATGTAATCGACTTTTCTGAAAGTCGCAGAAAATGCAATAGAAGTGAACAAAAGACCAGATAATAAAAGCATAGCTCCTCTCCACGAAAAAGTAATTATAAGCCATTCAGACAGTAAAGCAAATACTGATATTCCTATACCTGAACCACAAACAGCAATACCAGTTGCAAAAGATAATCGTTTATCGAACCAATACGTCACTATCATTACTTGTGCCAAAAATATCATCCCGAGACCTGTTCCTATTTAGTTAAATCAATGAATTTAGCAAAAAAAGTCACAAAAATATGAATATTTTTGCTTTATTTTCAATAAGTTTTTCAACATTTGATGTAAAGAAAAGTTGAGAAATATATTGGGTTTGTATCAGAATCTAAATTCATTGAAACAGATCTTAATTACCAGTTATTAATCCAAGAGTAATACAATGTAAATAAATGGAGTCAAAGATTATACTGAGTATCATTCCTGAAACTGTAATAACTGTTCCCAATATAGCAATTTTCCTACAGCCGTATGCGGTCACTAATCCACTGGCAAAAGGACCTAAAATGCGATTGCATTTCAGTATAATTCTTATCTGAACTTTTTCAATATGATTATTACCGATACAGTATATCATTCCTGTCATTATTGATGAAAACATTGTAGTGATTGCTTCACTTTCTCCATAAACCTTCAAAAAGTGTTCATAGAATATACCACAAGTATATGAAAAGCCATCGCCTAAAACGCTGATCATAAAAGATCCAAACACTATAACCCAACCCCACCCACCATCAGGTGCTTTATGTGATAAATGTTTTGGAGGAGAAGTATTCATAAAAATCAATTATTAAATTTGAAAATAAATTAGAAAAGAAAACAAAATCAACACTTTTTCTAATAAACTATTGAAATCAAACTTGAATGATGTGATTGTTATAATTGATGCAAAACATTTCATTAGGCATTCAATTGTCGATCGTATATAACAATGAGCTCTCATTTATCAATTATTTAAATAA
>JAQFXV010001035.1:0-15957 GCA_034694065.1 Camisia spinifer
TCTCTCTATCTTATCTTTCATGATTGACAAATTATTGAACAGAGAAAAACAAGAATTCTTCTATTTCTTGTATGAAGTGTTGTATTGTTTCATTATTTCAATTATTGGCTACAATTCAAACAATAAATGAATGATCATACTGTACACGAATGAATGTAATTAGATTCAATTTCTCATTCCTGAAGGGATGTCATTCAATAAAATGCTTTTCTATTTATTATCAGATGTGAGAGATAAAAATATAGGTTTTTCATTCTTGATTCAGATATTTGATTCTGTGATATAATTTCTTTTAACCTTTTTATTTGATCAGTTAATTTCAACAGATTTATTTATCCTCAAACTCTATTAAGTTACATATGAGTTACAGTGTTGACAAACGCTGTAAATACAGTTATAGGGTTTTTGTTTTGTTTTGAGAATTTTTGATTTAATCATTACAATTATAAATTTAGGTTAAGAGTATCTCATAGAAATCAGTGCATTTTTAGGACTGATTTGAGTGCAGACCTAATTTTGATTGCGTTTTTCTCTATTCAATGCTTACGAGTTTGAGACATAAAGCGTTTGTCAACTCTACAGAACACACATTTTTATTAAAAGGAATGCTGTCTGAAGACTCTCTACAGTACTTAGAAATGCTGTTTTCAATAATTATCTCTTAAGTGGCTTTTAAATAACTTACGAGTTAGTATTGATTCAGAATAGATTAAGAATGTTTCACCAACTTATAGGTCGTATTACTCTGGATGAATTGGTTCGGATCTCAATAGCAATATACGCTCTATTGGGTTGTAATGTATCGCCAGCTTATGATCTCAGAACATGTGAAGAACATGCAAATAAAGTATTTGGAAAATTTGAATATTTGGACCCTAGAATTCGAAAAAATGGTTACATCACGTTTGAACAGTTTATGGAGATCTGTATAAAAGTATAAGAATCAAATTTTTTCAAATTGTAGTAAAAGAGTAATTCATAATAAAATTTGACGTTATTTCAATTTTTCTTTTACCAAAAGGACGAAACTTTAATAAAATCGATGCAATTTCTAGACACCACTGGTTTGCAATAAACGTTGCATCAAGATATTGACGCATTGGCTCATTTCCAGCTTACATGTTAGACATTCTGTTACTCAATTTGTTCATGATTTAGCGCTTCTATTCTAGCGTTGCTTAAATTCTATTTCCGAATGAACTAAACATCAAAACCATTTGATGAAAATTTCAATTTTGAAAGAATTTTTTATTGAGAAAAACTGAGTGTTTAATCAGAAGTTATTGATAAGAGATTTAGAAATATTTAATGATGAAAAAGATTTGCTGAATATTGACGAAGTTTTTGAAATAGGAGAACATTTATTATATGCTATTTGAAATATTCTATATTAATTCAATTCTATTATTTCATACTATAGTTTAGAGTGTGTTAGAGATAACTCAAATTTTAAACAAAATAGGATTTATGAAAGAGTATGAATGTGTTATCAAAGATCTCAATTTCCTTATATCTATAATATAAAGAAACTTTTGAAAGTTTTTATAAATTGCTCAATGACTATAACGTAATTATACATTCTTTACTTACACTGAAAACAATTGATATTAATATGAAATTCTGGCTTCAAAAATGTGTGAAGTTTTGAGTCATTTTCTATTAAATTGTCAAAAAATAAAATATATAATACATAGAATTCTTGATATGTGTAACGTTTTGTTCAAAAGATACTTAAGAATTTATTGTTATCTGTATTTTTTTGTAATTTCTATTATAATTTGTAAAGAAGTGAATATTATTTGAATACTTTTCACATATTTTTGAACATATTTTAATTTTACAAAACTATTATAAATGACTCGTAATATTAATATGAATTAATGGTAAAGACGTAAAATTGAATTAAATAATTTTGTCACGCAATGAGAAATAGCCTGTTTCTTATTTAAGAACGTTTTCAGTGGCGAATAAATAATTTTCTCTCATATCCGGTTAATGACAACTTTTGATGAAGTTTTCGAAATTGTTACTTATATTGATTAGAGTGTTAGCCTCTTGAGGTCACCTTATTTCATAATTAAAATTGAAATAGTTTGGTAAAAAATATAGATAGATATCAAAATTATATTAAAATAGCCAAATGTTGACCTATTAATCACAAATGTTTTTAATGAAATATAATTGGTTTACTACAAGATATTAAGATATTATTGTACTATTTAATGATTAACTAATAGATCATATGCTCATAATGTTATATAAACGAAAAATATATAATTGTTATAATAGTTGTATTCATTATGATTTAGATTTCGATTTCAATGAAAATGTATTCGTAATGGAAGTGATTATTAAATAAAAAATGATTTCAAGAGAAATATTGCTTTCTTTAAAAGTTTTTGAGAGTTGATTTTTCTCTTAAAAATGAAGAATTGATCAAACATTGTTATACTTGCGCTCATTAACATTATTAGCATTAAGATTCAAAGTTATTATAACTTTGAAAATAATTGATAATGTAAAAAAGCTTCAACTTATAGAGTTAAGAAAAACTTCAGTACCTCTACCGGTAAATACAGTTAGCTTTCAATTAATTTATTAAAAATCAATTATTAAACATCAAAAATCAAAATATTCCAATTCTTCCAGTTGTCAATTCTAATTCTGTATAATTCTGTTTAATACTAAGTAATCGAATTTTTTTAAGAATTCGAGTTCAATCGGATTTAAACTTAAGGATATCGTGAATAATGAAGTGTTGAACCAATATTTTAACTCATAAATCATTATAGATTTATATAATGCATAATATTTGTTGGATAGGTTTAAATTTGAACCGTTTTAAGCCTCAAAATAAGGAATGGGCTTATAATAAATATTTATTTGAAACAAAATATCGAGTATTGACACCGAGTCATAAATTTGCAAACATTTGATCAATACTCTTATCATTAAAAGTAAAGTTTTGAAAATTACTGATAAAATCAAATTATTGATATTCTTATGAATGAGAGTTAAAAGTTAAAAAGAGTTTATTATTGACTGCATAAGAGTTAAAATGAACTTAATGTTTAACGATTCAACATATAGTTAGGTTAGAATAATAAATACATAAGAACTGTATATATTCAAGGCTAAAACGGAACCCCTCCAAGATTTCTGGACAAATTTCATAAAAATTCAAATGAAATTAAATAATTTCATCAATTTCAATAAACATCTCTTTACAAAACGATGAATTTTGACACCCCTTTAAAATTGCTTATCTATGGAATAATATCAGGTCTTTTCATATTTTCATAGAGTATTTCTTATATTTCAAGGCTTCGAATTTTGAGTAACATTTATTTTACGTTAATATTCAAGATGTTGATAAAAGTAATGCATTATTAATATTATAAAATAGAAACTATTGATGAGTTGATAAGAGTGATGAGTGTTGCCATCCATTGATGATGAGTTATAGGAATAAAGTTGTAATTCTGGTATATTTTGCTTAACCATTGAAATAGATAATAGACTCAAAATAATAACACAATGGCTGCAAAGTGTTAGAGTTGACACTATTTTGTAATCAACTTAAAGTTCAAGTTAATGATAAACTGACAAATGACTCAACTCTACAAAACTTTTTTATTAAAATCAAAAACAGCCAAATGTTTCATATATTTTTACGTCATTTCTAATTAATATTTTGCAAATTATGTTATTATTTAGAAGAAAACATAAATACAAATGTTTTAGTAATCAAAATATCGAAATAACGTCTGTTTGCAAACTATCATAAAATATTAAATTGATATTCAATTCATTCAATTATTCAAAAGAAATATTTAGAAATAAATAATGTTTATTATTATTTAATTTAAAGTCAAAAAAGTGATGAATTATTCAATAGTTTGTGAAATGAATGGACACTCATATGATTGGACCAAAAGTTGACCATTAAATCAAATGTGAAGTGAATTCAAATTATTAATAAATTAGTGATAAAATGTTTGTATTTGAATGATGTCTAAAATGGCTCTCGATTTTGGTGTTGGTATTGATGTCTCATTACTTCCAAATGACATCAGAGAAAAATTGGCCGAATTAGAGCTCGAATTATCAGAAGGTATTATCTATTCATCGATTCTCTTCTTATTTTCATTTATATTAATCTTAAAATTAGTTTCAATTAATTCTATTATTATTTCATTTCTATATTGAGCTAACATTTTATCAAAATATCACTTCATTTAGTTTCTAATAATAGTCAATCATTTGCAATAATGATGTGATTGTACTAAAAGTTTGTCAATTGAGTCATATTTTATCAATTCATTGATCTTTGAAATTAAATTAACTTTAAATTATCTTTTCTTCAACTCATTTGAGAAGTTGATAATCAATAGAAAAGTTCCTCAATATTATTGAATCTAAATTTACATTAATTATCAATTGATAATGAGTTACAGTTAATAATTATTTGAATACTGTATAGAGTTATGCCTTTAAAATGTTAATATTTGACATCATTTGCCGGTCAATTACTTTATGATTAAACCTTTTTAGTGTTTAATTATTTAATTTTATGTAAATTTTGATACATATTATTCGCTGAATTCGATTGCATTTAAGTCTAAATATATTTTCTCGACTTATATTGAATTCATGCCAATCATTAAATGATTAAATATTTGTTTTGAAGACACTTAAAATTCATTAAATTTTTCAAATTGTTGTTAAGATTTGTAAAGTTTATTAGACTTATAACTTATACATTGATTATAACTTTATTGAAGAGAAATTGTTTGATAAATAATTTTTATTTAATTTACTGAAGATTTATTGTTTGTCTTTTTTGAGATTTATATCCAATGTTTATAAAAGTCTCTAAATATTTGTAGTAATGCTAAGAAACAAAGTAAACACTTGTCCCGAAAGAGTCTGAGTCTGGACAGGATATAAATGATGTGCAAACTGTACAAAACGTTCAAAACGTTTTTGAAAGCTTTTCGAATGATTCACCAACTCTTCGAAATTGCTTAAACTTTATATACCTGTAATGTTAACACCATTTGCTACCGGTCTCTCTCTCTCTCTCTCTCTCTCTCTCTCTCTCTCTCTCTCTCTCTCTCTCTCCCTCCCTCTCCCTCTCCCTCTCCTCTTATGTGTCATATCTTTAAATATATTTTGCAATTATTCCAATGTTTCTGATCTCACAAAACGACTTCAGTATTTCTCATCTTTATAAAAGCATGACTTGAGGCCATTCTTTTCAAATATATGCGAATACTTTAACTCCAATCAAAATGTTATTTCTTGTTTTTTACGATTTTTTTATCTTCGATTCAAATTCACTTTGAATTTAAATAATGTAAAGAACTTCATAACCAGATAATCGATTGCATGCAAAAAATTTAAATATTTATTATTTGATTCTAAAAGATATGAATACGAAGAATAGCAACAAATGATATGCTTTGAATCTTTTTTGTATTGTATAAAAACATAGATTTAATGAATTATCAAAAGATTATGCCATACATTCATATTCAGCTTAAATTATTATTTTGAGGAAATACTTCTTTTGATGTATTAATAGTTTTAGTGCCAGAACATGAAGAAAATTGAAAAATGATATACTTTTACGCTATAAAAAAGGTTTGATTTAACGAATTGTGGAAAAATATGTAAATAGTTTGAAATGATGTGTCAAACTATAATGTATAGCCTGTACAGCCTCTCAATAAAAGATTCAAACTTTAGTTGAGAGATAGGAGTAATTCTGTTGACCTCATAAATAATCACAAATAATCCATCACTAACTCTACGATTGAATATCATTTTAATTATCACTCGAAGGCATGTCTTAGAAGTAGACCGAAAGAGATTCTATCGCAAAAATTAAACCTAATTCTCAATTTTGATTCAGATTTTACAGACAGAAAATTTCGCGGAATATTCGTTAAAATGATAGCAAATAAATAAAAATGAATGAATGGAACTCATTATTCGTTCATTTGATTACAACGAACTGTTGAAAAGTATAATTTTAAATGAGTTAAAATATTGGTTGTAATGCATTTCGGGTGTGACTATACTCTCAATATTTAATTCCATATATAGTGCACAAGTTTTATGATTTCCCTTTTTATTGTCATTACAACTATTGTCCTGCAGTTGAATTTTGTTGCATTTTTTCATGCATGAAAAGTATGAGTTTTTCTGTATTTAATGTGAGTTTTCATTTATTGTGATGAAGAGAGCAAAACATTTAAGCAAAAAATTTGAGCAAAAAATTTGAGCAAAACATTTGAGTAAATCTTATCAAACTATTGGCTCCATTGCTCGAAATGTCTGCATCCGATTCCATATCAAATAATTGATTAAAATTTGAATTCATTATCTGAATAGTTATTTATTCAATGAAGAGTGTTATCAATTCCTACTGTATTTAATCATACTTTTATTCAATTATTTCCTTCTTATTCCCCTTTACAAGAAGTATTGGTGGACTTTTCCTTTCCCTTAAAGCCTCCCTCGACTAGTGGGCGGTTTATTTTACTTCCTTTAGTTTAAGTTCATTTCAAGTTTGTCTACATTTTGTTTTAATTCTGTATTAAACTCGCTCTCGAATACCAAACCATTTACATAAGTATGTATTTGTTAATTATCAATTTCATTCAAATTGTTTAATATCAATCAAATTCAGTTTATTTAATATAAAAGTTTTTTATATATTTTTCGTTAAACATAAGTGAATGCAATGTTTTAATACTAGTTTAATAATAGTTATGATAAATAATTAATTGTGATTAAGCTTTTCATAAGTTAACCCAATTTGAAAGTACTTCCATATTATAAGTGAAGAAATTAAGTCCATTTCAACGTAATTATAATTTCTATGTTTTCACATGTTATCCCATTTATGGAATGAAAATAAGGAAACATATCATTCCATTATCTAAATATTTTCTAATTTCATTCAAATTAAGTTATTCTTCAATATGAGAGTCTTCTGAAACGCTTAATTGGCAGAAAATATAAGTAATAAACAAAAATTATAGCCTATCTTCTGAATCAAGCCTCAGATCCACTTGAAGTTATTGAAGTTGTCTTTTCGTTATACTAATAATGTTTTCCCTATTAAGAGAGTCAGTTCTGGGACTCTTCCAAAGTGTGCACATCTTTCTGTTTAATGCGTCAGAATATATAAACAGGCAATAAGAGTGTTCAAAATTGTTTTCTATGAACTAAAAAACTTTATTTCTGGCTCATTCTTAATGTCCACACTATTTATATAAACACAGTTTTAGTGTATATTTACTGCTATTTCACTGCATTAGTTAGTATTCAGAATTACACAACTGTATGACTCTATTCGTGCGTTATATGTCTTCAATTGATTGTTTGGTTCGACTTTTTGATGAGTTTTTGGTCTAAGATTTACATTAACTAAAAAAACATGAATTTGCGTTATTCTGAGAGTGATTTTCATCACAATTCACTATATTCTCAATCATCGCTACAATCGAAAAGTTCAGTACGTGTTTCATATCCTAAACAGAAGTCAATGAAACAAACAGAAAGTCAATGCTATCCACAGAATCACTTGAAAGAGAAACAAACTCAAAAAGTTAATAATAGTTACAATTCATCTCCACTTTACACAAAAACTTCAAATACAAATCGAGCGAATATGGATTACTTAAACTCTCGACTCAGTGCTGACAAAGGATTCTCATCTAAAAGAGTGAGTTCTAATGAGAAAGAATCTAAGAGTAAACATCTGGAGCCCATCTGGTCTCGTCTACCCGTACAAGTGTGGCACACATTAATGACCAGTTCATCTTCTAATGTTGCTCTCTGTGGTCACGACACCTCTTCTGATACCTCTTCAGCCGAAGTCTCTTCCTTTCGCAGCTCATCAGATCTCAGTTCCGACTCTACTTCTACTGAAGACGAAAGCTTTAAGTTTAGAGGTTTGTTCAGTTATTCAGTCTAAACCACTGACTCATTCAGTAGTACTTTCTTTCATAATATAACTATTGTTTTCAACTAATGGTTTCGTTTAAATTACATCCTATTTAATAATTTTATATCAAATTCGTTTAAAAATGTTTTACAGCTCATCTCATTCGGGTTATAATAATTTCAAATTTATTGAAATAACAAAACATAAATTATAAATTTTTGTAACATTGAGATAAACTTTATTAAGTAAATAATTGATAAGACAAATATTTGAATGAATACCAAAAAATCGCATATGATTTTCGATAATTGTATCGAAAGATTGCTATCACTTGATTCATGAGTCAAACCTATGGTTTATAAAATTGTTTTGACCAGTATTTTACACAAGTTTTAGACTAAAACAGTCTATTCTTTTCTGATTGTATTTTCATTTATAAAATAACTCATAAGAAAAAAGTTCTGTTAAAATAATGCAATTAATGTTCTAATGATTATAAGTTCAATGATTGGCTCATTTTTCAAAAAGTACATGAACTTCATTTTGCAATAATTTTTGATTTGAAATTATTTGAATTGTTATAGACTTATAAATATTTTTGAATGACTTAAATTCAATGATTTGTTAATTATAATAAAATTAATATTTAAAGGAGACATAACACAAAAGGGCTATGAAAAGAAAAAGTCAAGATTATTGGCTCCATACGTAACGTCCCATCAATCAGGTATAAAATGACAAAATTATTAAAGTATAACCTATTATGAAAGCATTCATCCGTATTTAGTTATGACAATCGTTATTAACGTCAAAATAATAGTTCTTATTCTACTATTTCTTATTCCTATAAAAATTACAATCATAAATGTTTCAATTGAATGAATAAAAATAGTTGATAGTAATAATTGATGTCCAATTCAGGAGCCGCCAGTCCTTCAACACGTGCCAAGAGAAGAGCTCACAGACGTCTCACTCGACATGAGAGTCGTTATCATTCCGGTGAGATATTTAATCATTTATTTAGTATATCAATCAATTGAATTAAAAATATACTTTTTATTGTCAACTCATTTTTCTCCATAATTACAATATTTTTGCATTCATTTTCTCTACATTTAGGACCGGTTTTCAGTAAAAAGTCTTTTTGCAGAACTAAAAGTCATAGTTATTTTTTTTATTTGAAATTTATGAGGTTAAGCAAATAGTTGAATATCAGAAATCTTTATTTTCATGGGATTAATGATCTCTAATAAAGATAGAATAAGGCATTAAACTAATAGAAAATTCTAAGAAACTGAAATGAGTTGAATAAATTGCACGATTTCTACAAATTTTAGACTAATCTTTACATTATATCGATATTTACATTCACTGTTTATTCACTTTCCATATTTTCCATATTTGCATAAAATTCAAGCTCTCATAAGTTGAAACGGAATCGTGATTAAGTGTTAATAAGATAGAAGTCGTTATTTTGAATCAGTTGAGAATCTAATCACTCAAAGATTAATCTCAAAATTAATTTAATTTGATTATCACTTAAAGGTTGAATACATTATTAAATTTTAGAAAGAGATAAATAATGTTCAAGTTTAACAAAATTATAGAAAATTATAATCAATTTATAAATAATTTTAAAAGAAGTTTAATTTAAAATAAATTAATTAAAATGGATTTGATTGTATGCAGAGGTGAGACAAGAGGCTGTACAGCAAGCTTTGGCCGCAATGCAAAACAAACCGAAGCCATCAATGCCTATGCCATCAAAACGAACCTCAGTTATGGCCACTTCTCCTAATCGTGACAGAAGAAGAATAACTGATTCGTCATCAGATGATGACAGTATTTTGAATGAAAGCAGTAGTACTCCAGAACACGATAAAAATTCTCGACCCTTTTCTGTTGGACAGTCTGTTAATTCTTCGGATACATCGAGTGCTTCATCGCCAGCCCATGAAATACAAGCGCCTCCGCCCAGAATTATCGGTGTTCAGGAACATAACAATGCTTTAGGAGCTCAACAAATCAGTCATAATCAGCTTCGACGCAAACATCAATCACAACCTCCTTTACCTCCACATCAGCAGCAAATGTTAAAACAACATCACGTCAGCTCTCGTATTAACGGAAGTTCTGGAGATTACGCCAATGAAATACCTCCTAATCGTCCCGAGAGAATTAGTTCGCGTTCTGATAGTGGTATTGTTAACTTGGCTGACGTTATGCAAAACTTGACCCCATCGATGACATACAACGCTCAGCCGGACGTTACTAATAATGCACAATCACTACGAGATTCACAATTAGGTATAAATTTTACAATTATTTAATCATAAGTTTCAATACATTTTTAATCATTTTAATATATTTAGGTCTCGATAACTATAGTACAGGAACAGGTACTGGAAGATGGAAAGTGTCCGCAAAGATACAGCAATTATTAAACACTTTGAAAAGGCCTAAAAGACGGCCACTTCCGGACTTTTATATCGATGACGAAACTGATCTTGAAATAGCCGCCAATCAATTGGATCCGACAGCACCACGACCTGAAGGTAGCACAATGTTGCCATCAATTGGAGAACAGCTTATGGTTCCGGCAGGTCTTCCTAAAACACTTGAGGCCGCTTTACTAAGATATGGTTCCGCAACTTTCAAAGCTCCGGCCGCTACTGTTTTAGATACTAATAGTAAAATGAGTGCTCCTCTCACTTATGGAAAACTTTTAAGTCGTTCGCGAAAAATAGCTTATAATTTATTGAATAAAATCGGACAAAAGGGTGAGGTCAGTATCAAACCCGGCGATCGAATAGCTCTTGTTTTCCCCAATAACGATCCCATTGGATTCATGTGTGCTTTCTATGGATGTTTGACGGCTGGTGTGATTCCAGTCTCAATCGAAGTCCCCCTTACGAGACGTGATGCCGGTTCTCAACAAATCGGATTTCTATTGGGAAGTTGTAATGTTACTTATGCTCTAACATCAGAAGCTTGTAATAAAGGATTTCCCAAAACAGCCACCGGAGAAATACATACTTTCAAAGGTTGGCCTAAACTTAATTGGCTTATAATCGACAATCTGAGTAAACCTCCCAAAGACTGGTCGCCACCTTCAAGAATATCAGAAGAAGCGCCCGCTTATATAGAATACACCGTCGATAGAGACGGCTCTATGAAAGGGGTGACTGTTTCCAGAAATGCAATGATATCTCATTGTCGAGCTCTGACCGGAGCCTGTAATTACACCGAAGGAGAAAATATGATTTGTGTTTTAGATTTTAAACGAGAAGTTGGTTTATGGCATTCCATACTTTCCAGTGTTCTCAATGGAATGCATGTAATATTCATTCCCTATGCATTAATGAAAGTGAATCCCGCCTCTTGGATGCTTATGATCACTAAATTCAAGGCATCGGTTGCTATCTGTAAATCTCGAGACTTGCATTGGGGTCTATTGGCAACTAAGGATCATAAAGATGTTAATTTAAGTTCATTGCGAATGCTATTAGTCGCCGATGGCTCTAATCCCTGGTCTCTTTCATCCTGTGATCAATTTCTGAGTGTTTTTCATAGTAGAGGCTTAAGAGTGGAAGCGATGTGTCCGTGCGCTATATCTGCCGAAGCGCTTACTATTTCTGTTCGAAGGTTTGTTCTCATTTCAATCAAAACAAATTATCTCATTTTCAATTTTGCCCCAAATATATCAATTGTTATACAATTGCAATAATAATAATGATGAATAAATAGTTAAAAATGAAACTTATAACCCAATGTCAGGCCGGGTCGCTCTGGTATTGGATCCACAGGAAGAGGAGTTTTGTCTATGTCTGCTTTGAGTTATGGTGTTATTCGTGTTGATCAAGAGAATAGTTTGACTTCATTAACATTACAAGATTGTGGTCATGTTCTGCCCGGAGGTTAGCTCTCAATAATTTTAATTCAATACTTTTTAATAGTTAAAATTCAATTAATTTTCGAAATATTTAATAGCAATCGCAGCTGTTGTTAAAATAAACGGTTCGCCGAATTTGTGCAAAACTGATGAAGTCGGAGAAATATGTTTGAGTACAACCGCTGCCGGAACTTGTTATTGGGGTCTTCAGGGATTGACTAATAATATATTTAAAATGCAACCTTTGAATTCAGACGGACGACCATTTAGTGAACAGACATTTGTGAGAACAGGACTCTTAGGTTTTATGGGTCCCGGGGCTCTGGTCTTTGTTTGCGGGACCAGAGATGGAGTGATGCATGTGAGCGCACGTAAACATAATACAGACGATCTGATCGCTACTGTATTGGCTGTCGAGCCGATGAAGTTTGTATATCGCGGGCGAATTGCAATTTTCTCAATCAAAGTATTAAGAGATGAACGAATTTCTGTGATTGCAGAACAACGACCCGATTGTACTGAAGAAGAGAGTTTTCAATGGATGAGTCGTGTTCTACAAGCAGTTGATAGTATACATCAAGTGGGCATTTATTGCTTAGCATTAGTTCCACCCAATTGTTTGCCTAAAACACCATTGGGTGGAATCCATTTGGCAGAAGTTAAAAGAAGATTCTTAGAGGGATCTCTTCATCCGGCAAACGTTCTTATGTGTCCGCACACTTGTGTCACGAATTTGCCGAAACCGAGAGAAGTTCATACAGAAGTAGGTCCGGCATCTATTATGGTCGGAAATATGGTTCAAGGCGTTAGACTAGCGGTTGCGCAGGGAAGGGATGTCGGATCTATTGAAGAAGACTCAGACACTACCAGAAAATATCAATTCATATCAGAAATACTAAAATGGAGATCCACGACATCAGCTGAACATAATATATTCACTTTACTCAACTCTAAAGGAGGAGAAGCGGCCACTCTATCATGTTCTCAACTTCACAAACGTGCAGAACGTGTCGCGTGTTTACTGTTAGAACGCGGAAAGTTGAATACTGGCGATCACGTGGCTCTCATTTATTCGCCTGGAATTGAACTGATTTGTGCTTTTTATGGCTGTTTATTCATAGGTGTAGTTCCGGTTACAATAAGACCACCCCATCCTCAGAACCTTCAAACAACTCTACCAACAGTTCGTATGATTGTAGACGTGTCGAAGTCTGTGTTAATCTTGTCAACGGGTCCGGTCATAAAATTGCTCAAATCAAAAGAGGCCGGAAATGTAGTGGACGTCAAGTCATGGCCTCAAACTCTCGATACTGAAGACTCACCAAAGAAGAAGTTGACGAGCATTTATAGAGCGCCCACACCTGAAATGATTGCTTATTTGGACTTTAGTGTTAGCACAACAGGAATGTTGGCGGGCATTAAGGTTTCTCACGCGGCGGCCGCTTCTCTTTGCAGAAGTATGAAACTCGCCTGTGAATTATACCCATCACGACATATCGCGCTCTGTCTCGACCCCTATTGTGGTCTCGGGTTTGTGTTGTGGTGTCTCAATAGTGTATATTCTGGTCATCACTCTATATTGATTCCTCCCTCAGAAGTTGAGATTAATCCTGGATTGTGGTTGACTGCTGTCAGTCAGTACAAAGTACGCGACACTTTCTGCTCATATGGAGTTATGGAACTCTGCACTAAAGGCTTGGGATCTTCTATTCATCAAATGAAGGTATTTTCAAATACTTCTCTTTCTTGTCATTAAAGCCTTATTTAATACTTTATTTTACTGTCGATTCTTTTCCTCTATAGCAAAGAGGAATTAATTTGAGTTGTGTTCGAACGTGTGTTGTTGTAGCCGAAGAACGTCCGCGAACTTCTCTCACGAGTTCATTCTCTAAACTATTTCAAAGCCTCGGTCTTTCTGGAAGAGCTGTCAGCACTTCTTTTGGGTGTAGAGTGAATGTCGCGCTTTGCCTTCAGGGGGCCTCCAGTCCAGACACCACTACTGTTTATGTCGATACACGTGCTCTTCGTAATGATAGAGTCACTCTTGTAGAACGCGGTGCACCGCATAGTTTATGTCTTATGGAATCCGGAAAACTTTTACCTGGAGTTAAAGTAGTGATCGCTAATCCAGACACTAAAGGACATTGCGGTGATTCAAATCTCGGAGAGGTATTCATTATAGTCAATTCAATTAATTCGAATTTAAATTCTAACTTTATTAAACATTTAGATATGGGTTCAGTCACCGCATAACTCAAGCGGTTATTTCACAATCTATGGCGACGACTCTCTACATAACGATCACTTTAATGCTAGACTTATAACCGGTGACTCGACTCAGACTTACGCTCGAACGGGATATTTGGGATTTTTGAGGAGAACTGAATCAGTTCAAGCAGATGGAGGTCTGATTCTAATTAAATTGAATAAAAGTAAAGAGATTATTCTATAAATTATTAAAAATTAAAATTTATTGTAAACAGAATTACACGACGCTATCTTTGTTGTCGGATCTCTTGACGAAACGATTACACTTAGAGGTCTTCGTTATCATCCAATAGATATTGAAAATAGTGTAATGCGTTCTCATAAAAAGATATCTGAATGGTTAGTATTGTTTATTTGAATCAATTGAAATGAAATTAACTGTTATTATGTTTTTGTAATAAAATTAGTGCTGTGTTCACGTGGACTAATTTACTTGTTGTAGTCGTTGAATTAGATGGAAATGAAAACGAAGCGTTAGATTTGGTTCCATTAGTAACAAATGTTGTTTTAGAAGAACATCATTTAATAGTAGGAGTTGTAGTAGTAGTCGATCCCGGAGTGGTTCCCATCAATTCTAGAGGAGAAAAACAACGAATGCATTTACGCGACGGATTCCTTGCAGACCAATTGGACCCCATTTATGTTGCATATAATATGTGATTTATATTGATTTTTATTGATTTTTAATCATTTCTTCAATTTTATTTTCAAGTTATTTTCAATTAAAAACATTCCATTTCTGTTCGTTTTATAGCATTACTATTATTACCGCTTTTTTCATCGACAAATCATTTAAATTTAATTGAATTGTAAATTAGCTTTAAAAAGAAAAATTAGTTGTAATACAATTGAATCGATAATTGTTTTTAATAATTATTAAATTGAATTTTCAATTGAATAAAAATGCGTTTTCATTAATGATTTATTTATTGATTGTGTGAATAAAAGGTTGATTTTATTGGTTTATTTTTGTTGGTCTTTAACATATAAATCAAGATTAAGTGATAGTTTAGAAATTGGATGATTTGTATTATTAACTATTGATTTGGCCGCAAGTGATAGCGTATGACTTGATTGAGAACGAATTGTATGCAAATCAGGTAAACGACTGTAATCTTTAATTTGATCGACATTTAGAAATCTGTCATCAATTATAGCGGCCATAAGTATAAGTTGAGGACAGTTTTTATTAGTTTTAAGCAATTTAGAGACTTGAGGTTCAGCTGAAAAGAGAACTGCGAAGTCATACAATTGATTCAAATGTAGGGCTGATTCATATTTAGTGCCACTCATTGCCAATTCAGCGATAGCTTTATTATAATATCTGAGAAACATGTTTTCGTGTTCGTACATATTCTTTGTAACTCTCTTTTCAATAGTTGTCATAACATTTTGATGGAAAAAGCATATCATTCGAGACGAACGTAACTCTTGTTTCATATCTTCTGCAAGAAGTCTATCGTAAGGATGTATTTCTCGTTCAACTTTAGGCAACAATTTTCCACATCTTTCAGAATCGATTCGTTTATCAGTTTTAATAATAGGTTCACAAACGGCTAACATTTGTTTTCGTTCAAAAAATGGTTCTCTATATTTACGAAAATATAATTGCTTTCGGTTTCGAATTTGATACCAATTTTCCGATAAATTCACTGTTCATTTAAATTCAAATTAAAATTATTCGTCAATTTATTTTCATTAGTTATTCAAAAAAATATCAAACGTTTTGAAATACCATTTATTTTAATAGTTTTTTGTATTATTACTGGAGATAATATTCTTGAAAGATTTGATATTAATTGAGACATATTTTCTAATGTTTATAAATTTTGAATTA
>JAQFXV010001036.1:0-15940 GCA_034694065.1 Camisia spinifer
CATAGATTGTTAGTTAACTTATTTTAAAATGAAATTCAATAAAGGTTTCAAAAGTGCTGTTCAGAATATTTTTAATTTATATGTTTATAATTGATATTCAACGCGAGATTAACTTAAAATAAAATGCGGAAAATTAACTAATTGTTATGAAATCGATATATAATGAACGAAAATTATAATTTTATGGATTAATTTATTTCGTCCCATAATATTTCTCGTTTCCTTTTTCTAAGAGAGTCCGAGTCCAGGACCTGAGGTTCTAATCAGATAACTGGAATCGAACCTCTATTTTAAGGCTCGGCCCTAAACTTTTATCAAATATGAGGACCAGGTAATCAAGCCTTAAAGTTCCAGATCTTCAAGTCTTGAGTTCCGGACTCACTCATCAGTAGTCTATGCTTTGAAACTTTAAACCAAATTTTTTAAATTACATAACGTATTGATTAACTGAATTTGATATAATTATATTTATGATTTATGATTATGAATTTGTTGAATTACTGCTGTGGACCTAATATAAGGCTCGGCCCTAAACTTTTATCAAATATGAGGACCAGGACTCGAACTTAGGTAATCAAGCCTTTAAGTTCCAGGTCTTCAAAAGTCTTGAGGTCCGGACTCACTCATCACACTATGCTTTGAAACTTTAAACCAAGTTTTTTAAATTACATAACGTATTGATTATCGTTGAATTTGATATAATTAAATTTATGATTATAACGAATCCAAAACTGAAGCTATAAATCATTATCAAAAATATAAATTCATTCATTCTTGACTTTCATGAAAACATTGACATTAACTGTCATTTTTAAATGCTCTCAAAACTATTTTTATCCTTTTTCTTCATAAGCCTACGGCTGATGTATTGGTATTTGTTTATAACCAAATTGAAATCATTGATCATATGAATTGAGTATTCATTTTAAATTATTAGTTAAGTTAAGTTAATATGTTTTTCACTGCAGTATCAAATTTTATTCACTTTTGCCCTGAATTCTTGAAACACAAGTTATGCGATTAAGAAGTCAAAAAGGGTTTAAATTATGCACAGTTTTGATGCAGTGGTTATAGAATTAAATCTTAATTTAGAATAAAATATTTCTCAAATTTGAAATAAATTGATGTTCTTGTAAATGATATTCAACTTCTTGAACTATCACAAGAAACAAGTAATAAGATTCAAATGATTGGGTTTAAAATTAAGTTAATTAACTATTTTGATGAGTCCGACGAAACCTAAATAAGAATTAATGTACTTTTTGAAGAAAAAAGTATTTTTAGAAATTTTCATTTGATTTTATCAGTGAATACCTTTAGGTTAAAGTTAGATATGAAATAATTTAATGTCTTATCACATGTATTTTCAGTTTCATATGGTTTGAGAATTTGAATTAATTCAAGTGAAAGCTTAATTCACAAAATTAAATATTTTGAAGGAAAATATTAATAGATTTTAATATTTTATTCTGAAAATTATTTTCTGATGTATTTTTTCATTAAATTTCTCAATAAGTATTTAATTTATTGTCTGCTCTCAAACAAAATTAATTTTTCTAAACTTTAAGTATTAAAAACTAACGGTTTTGTTAATCCTTGAAATGTTTATGACTTTAAGCTATTTAAAAAAAATTCAACATTTTATTAGAGTTCTAAAAATTTATTCGCATGAATAAGATTTTTCTGCTTTACTTAATTTCATAAAAAACAGATTTTTGAGAACAATAGAAATTATGACAAAAGTTTTTCAAAATATTGCCACAAATATTATTCAAGAAAACTTAAAACTTACGAAGGATTTCAGTGAATCAGATCATAGTTTCATTTATTTACGATCATTAGGAAAACAATACCTTTACTCTCAAGAGTTAATTAAAAATGAGAATTTTTTCTCAGATATTAAATAAGATAAAAAACAGATCTAATGAATTATGTAATCATATTGTTTTAATTTTAATTATAATGAATTAGAAGTTATTTTTAATTTCTCAACAATAATCATAAATGTTTGAGAGTTTGCGGTTTGTTTGACTTCAAAAGTATTATAAATTCAATAAAATAATTAAGAAAAGTAAAAGTAAAGCATAACTTGTGTCCAATTTTAAGATTAATTGCGTTCAAAATCGGTAAAACTCGCAGAGAGAGAGAGAGAGAGAGAGAGAGAGAGAGAGAGAGAGAGAGAGAGAGAGAGTCGTAATTGAGGTCAAGTTTATGTTATGAAATGAATTGTATAACAAGACATACCGTCAATATTGTCATTATTATAGTCCTGTTTGTCATCACTAACACACTCAACATTTCTCGGCCAATCACATGTCTGCAATTCAGATGAGAAATATAGTCCTCCAGTACAGGTCTCGTGTAGAGCATCACCGAAAACGCATACATAATATTTAGAGCAGTCATTGTTGTCCGGATAGTAACCGAACTGTTCCGGACATTTAAATATGGCATAAATAGAGAATTTGCTGTTACTGTTGGTGTCTATGGCTGTTGAGATGTGATATTTATTGGCGGGTTCACTGACATTACCACCGATGCAATAAACTAGATATTAATTGATAGAAAGTTTTATTGATTGATAATTTTCAAATTCAAATTCAATTTGATTATATATTTCAACTCAAAGAAAACTTTGATATAATGTAAATGTGAGGTTAAAAATAAATTGATTTGTTTATTCAGGTGATAAATTTCGATCAATCATAAGGTTTAAAGTATAAGAAAGTTATTAATTATTTTGGATTCATTTTTCAGGACTTTTCTTTTCTTTGAGACTTTGAAAATCAATCCAAACTTTTATCAATGCGATTATAATTTGATACGCGTTTGAAAATTAGGCTTATTTTCAGTTCTATTTTGAGTAATGAATTATATTTATAGCAAAACGCTTTTGAATTACTTGAGAAACACCTGTTAAGTGCCTCCGAAAATACAGTTAAAAGATGAAAGATATAGAAAAAAGTGATTTAAATAAATAAGTACTGCTTTGAGCTAATTTCAGTTTTTGACATGACATTTGAATAGTCTTAATAAGCTCGCGAAGCACTTTAACTAGACATATGTTTAGCTTAATGCAAAAACACATATCTCAGCTCAAGCTTAATATTTTTAACGCTCAGAGCAATACACAAAGCGTGACTTTGCATCCAAAAACTCGCTCAATGGCCACCTTTTTGGCACAATTCGGCATTTGATCAACAAAAAATGCTGTCCAAATTCATTGAGAAGATACTATTGGATCAAATGCTAATTTTATAAGGTTTTTATTCTTATTTCTTTTTTCAAAAATTATTCATTCATAATCATTACCCCCTTTTTGATACTGATTATAACCATATATACTATTTAAATGACAGAGATTTCATATCAAAGTTATATTTTCAAGTCTTCATTCAGGAAATAAGATATAATTTGAAATATTTATTCTCACGAAAATAAATTATAGCTTCTGTTTGAAGAGTTATGAAATTGAATTTTTAAAGTTCAATCGAATTGACTTATATTAATACAATTTGTTTCAACCAGTAATCAATTTTTTCTCAGAGTATGTTTAACTCGAAGATGACAATCATTTCGGAATTAAAATAATAATTACAGAGTTCTCACGGAATTTTCAAAGAGATTCTGTTTACAAAAGAGTCTGAATTTAAAAAAAAAGTTTTTCTCTAATAATAATTATTATGTCTTCAAGTTTTCTAAGGATTAGATCCCGTTTCCAATTGATATAATTTCACGGAAACATGATTTTAATGAGGATTTCACAGCAATAGGATTTATATTGTGTTGCATAAGACTTATAATAAGTCCTATGGATTACGAGGTCAACAATGCAATTATTGAACAATATAATTGATCTCAATTTCCTTTTTATTATTTCAATCTTTTAAATTATTTTATGTTACATGAGATGAAAATCAAAGTATTGGAAAAATTGAAAAATTATTCAAACTTTCAACTAATCAATGCTTAAGAAGTTATCGAACAAGATGTTCAGTTATGATAATAAAAAAAGAAGTTAAATATTCTGAGAATGTATTTACATGATTAAAACAATGAAAAAATAAATCCTTAAAAGCAATTCTGATAAGATCTATAGATGTTAATGATTTGAGTGATGAATAATCTCATGAAACGCGAGCATAAAAGTAATTAAATTAAACTTTTAAACAAAAAAATACATTAATCTATTTTTTATGATTTTTTTGGTTCTGATTTTAAGTGTAAATCAAGATTAGTATTGATTATCGTTCTCTTTATTGACGACTTCCTTAAAAAATTTATTTTTATTATGCTATGAAATGCTGAAATTTTGATTTTAAAAATTTTCACTTTTTAATTATGATGAATGATATTTTGATTGAATTTTCAGAAGATTTAAGTTGAAAAAGACTTCAAATTTCATCCAATTATTTACATGAATACCAGAAATTCATTTTGATTTCAGACACAATAACATAAAATTGAATTTATTCGTGACTGAAATCAAGGAAATTATTAAATACTGAAAAGCTTCACGAATTCAAATTTCATGAAAACTCATCAAATCTAAAAACAAAAGTTTAATCACTGGTGAAGTTTTTCTCTTAAAAAAGTTAAAGCAATTATTCTGAACTATAAAACTATTGCTGTATTAGTTTAATAGTAAAATAGTTGAGATGAAGAATATTTAAACTCATTTATATTAGAATAAATCTTTCTTCAGTTTCATCTTATTAAACATGCTCTTAAACCAATGGGTAAAACAATTGATTGAAAATGAATTTCTATGAATTTTTGATTAGAAAAGTTTGAAAATGTGTTAAGTCGAGAGAATTAGAGATTAGAAGTAAAATCTCAAAGTATTTTATCAAATAAATGACATTCAATAACTTGATCCCATCACTCGATGACATGCATTCTATTAATATTGAAAAGATAAGCTTCTGTACCAAATAATTTTTAACCTATGTATTTATCTTTAAATACCATAATAAGTAAGAAAATTTTTGAGCTGACTGTTTGAGACGCGTTGGCTTCACATCCGAAGTGGGACATAAACCAAATATATTTGAATGCCATCACCTTTTTATTCATAGTCAGTTGAAATATATTTTAAAAGTGGGCAGTATTTAAATTAGAATAAAGTTTTAGAAACTTATAAATATTTCTTATAATAATTCCCACATAGGCTTAACATTAATCTGTTTACTAAACAGTATTCAGTAATAATTGTAAACCTTAAAGACTGAATCATTTTTCACAAATCAAAACAAAGATAGATTTTTTGTTTTTAAATATATGATAAGTTATTTTTGTTCTTCTTATGGTTTGTTTTTAATGCTATTATTATTATGTATAAACACATCTCCACCTGAAACATTACTCGAAGACAAATGAGATAAAGGATTGGAATCATAGACTTCAGCTTAAAATTAGCTGAATATGGGTTTTATGAAAAATTTAGCTGAGAATTGAGCTGAAAATTTATCAAAACATTAATGATAAGTCAATTGTAAATCTCATTATATTTCAGATCACTGTAAGAGAAACAAAACTCTTATTGCTTAAAATTTTTTCTAATTCTCACTTATTCTAAAGTTAAAAATAAAAATGAAATTCAATAAGTGGAAAATTTTTCAATTAAAAAAGGGATAAATTTGACACAAGATTATACCAAAAGTAGAAAGTGTTCAAAATGAATAATGAAAAATAACTTAACCTGTGCTGTATTTCAAAACTAATACAGTAAATATCAGACACACACCCAATCAATTTTAGGTCAATGGATGATTATATTGTAGTTTAGATCAACTTTTTTACAATTACGGTCCTATGAATCACGAGTAAAGTTGGCGATGAATTTTCATTATGATTATTATTATAGGTTTTTTGAGGTATTCATTATTACTTTTCTATTCTCTTAGTTCTCGTGTGTAATTGAGATCAATACGTGACAAGATGTTCACGAATGAGAAAACTTATCGCTTTCTAGTGAGAGGGCTCAGAAGCAAATTTAATTTCCTTAAGTCAAGTCAAACATGATATAAGTTTGAGATTTGAATTTACGCTTGAATTTAATGACTGATTGTTCAACGACTAAATTTCCGTCAATTTAAATCAATTTTCGACTGTTGATTATTAAATTGATTAAATGATTTATAGTAAAAGGTGATATAGTGCCAGATTATTTTTATTTGATTGTTAACAAGATATTTTATCTAAAGCTAAATAGTTAATCAATTAAGTAATAGTTTGCGAATCAATTAATTAGATTAAAGCTTGAAATGTAGGCGTTATAGGTTATAGATCAATATTTTTGAAAATAAATCTCATTATTCTTTTGATAGATAATTGTGAGTCTTATTGAAAATAATTTTCAAGCCATTAACATAAGCTTTATTGGCATAAATACATAGCTCAAACATTTTAACCCAATTTATTAGCAAATTTTTAACAATATGAAACTATAAATATACGCCCAGCTCAACAAAAATCATTGAAAAATAGACAATTAATTGATAGGTTCATAACTTTTACTTGAATTTCAATATATTTTACTTATTCATAAAATTCTTAAAAATTTAATGAAAGTTATGAAAAATTGATCCTATAATTGATTTATGAAATCATGAAAAAGAATCTAGCCTGAAGTGAATATTAAAATTGATATCAATAAAAGGGTTTCCTCAATAGTATTATTTATCTGGCAATTAATTTAATCCCTAATGAATAAGAAAAAATTTCGTTGATTTCATTGCATGTAAAATATGATTAAACATTTAATAATGATTTTTATCACGAATGCAATGAATGCAACTTCAAATTTAAGACGGTCTGAATGGTATTTAGTTTCTTATCATTGACCACACCTTAAGGAACTGATGGAAAACTTTCATATTTTTAGTGAACATCATTTCAGAAAATTTTCAATTTGAAAAATTTCAAGATATGATAGTTCGCATTCATATAATTCTAATCAAATGGCAAGCAATCATTTTTTGTCAACAGTATTATTTTCTTAAAAATTCAATTTTGTGAACCATAGTTTAATCAAAACGAAACATGATTTTATTTTATTTTTTGCTCTCAAACATATTCAATCGATTTCTATTGTTAATCATCAAGTATTTCATGCATCGATAGTTTCCCTAAATTAGGTCATTATTAATATAGGAAATTTTTATTTAGCTAAAGAATGAATAAAAACTAATTTTCATAGCGATCCAAATTTTTTCGGCCCGACATTCAAAACTTTTTTGGTTAGAAAAAGTTTATTTACGTCTCAAAATTGATTTCATAATCAAAATCCTCAAACTAAAAAACAAACCATTATTTTCGATTTAATCTTTAAAAGCTTTTAAGTGGTGTTCTATAAGTTTTTAAAAGAATATCAAAACATAAATACAAAACAAAACAGATCATAAATATTAAATATAATTACGAATTAATTTTTTCTTTATGAAAGAGAATCATTTGGTTCATATTTAATTGATTACAGCATTTAATGAGTTCTAAATTTTTCTTTATTTATAAAACTTTGAATTACTTGCATTTCATATTAAATTTTATTGATAATTATTTTAATGATTTAGTGATTCAATAGAAAGATAAAGCAAAACATTTATTGTAGAATTAAGTAAGAAATTACTTCATCAAAACTGCAGAAGTTTTTGTTAAAAATAGTACACAATAACTAAAATATTTTTTCGGTAACTGTGAAATCATTTTTGACATTTATAGTTCAGATACAAAGATAAATATTTTGTAAAATTTTTTGATGGTTTAGTTTGAATTTTTCAATTAATAGCAAAAAACGTTTTTAATGCTGTGTCAAAATAATTTCAAAATTATCAAGATTTAAGTCAACTTTTTTTTATAAAAATGGATGACTTGCTCTGTATAACAATGAACTTAAAGGTTCATCAGTTAATAGGAGAATAACATACAATATATAATTTACTGATTCCTCTAATATATTATTTTCATATCATTTCCAGACAGGAAACGATTGTATAAAACTTGAATTTAATTCGACTGCTGTTCTTATGCTTGATTTCAATTCAAAATCAATTTTGCCATTAATTAACTTTTTATCTTTCAATCATTTAGTCCTAAAATCGGATCAAAAATTTTTCTCAAGTCTAAAATTATTATTTTTCAACAAAAATGTTTTAAAATCTGAAGTTAATTATTGTTAAAATAATATGGAAAGAGAAAATCCATTATATATTAAAGTCCTTTTTATGTTAATTTATTTTTTGAGCCCTTAAACTGTTTCACACAATAGTTGTAAAATAATTGTCGAATAAAAGTGAAGCTACCCTTGCATTGAATTCATTCTGTAATAACAACTCAAATGAACATCTTTTCAGACAATACGCACTATAAAATCGCAGAATAAAAAGCGAAAGAATACTTTTATTTTCTCTTTTGACCTAAAATTTGAATACTATTCGCGATTAATGACCGAAAAACTAAAGAAAGTCATACACAGTTAGATATTTTTACTATTAAAATCATTTTTCTCAACTCTATCTAAACCTCAATAAAACTTGAAAAGTGTGTAAAAACTTCGCCTAACTTTTAGTCATCCAATTAATTATGCATTCAATGACTTTAAGTTTGATATCATTTGAAAAATAAGTAAATGATAAAAAAGAAGTAAATTTTGTTATAAGATAATGATTTACTTCGGGAGTGAAAAAAGTAATTTTCTTCAAAAATAGTTAATGTTTTTTTAGTTCAAGGTTTTTATGAATTTGAACCATATGGCACATATCTATTATACTAGTATTTAATTGAAAACAATTCTAGCTTTAAACGTAATTCAATCAAATAGTCATTTAATTGATGTCTCAGTTGTTATTTTTCTTATAAAAACTGGTGATAAATTCAACTCTTGATACTTATCATTTCAATTCCTCTTTTAATTTCAGACTTATCTAGATTTTGAGTCCATGGACTTAAAGCCTAACTTGAAATCATTTGATACCTCTTTAAAAAGTTTACTAAAAGCTAAAATAATTTTTTTTTGAGAATATTAATGGCTTTAAATACAAAATTATGATAAGTTAAATGATTGATCATTGAGGAGAAAACTATGAGATAAATAGCTTCTAACTGTCAAAAGTTAAAAAACCTTACATAGAAGCTATTGTAAAAAATCAATATTCACTTAATTAGAAAAAAAGTTTTCACTTCACTCATTCAAATTATTTTTTTTAATCCTTTAAATTCTAATGAGAAAAAATTTCTTGCCCAACAAAATATGGTAAAACATTGCATGAATTATAACAATAACTAATTAAACGGTTGACTCGAACTTCCATTGAATAATTGCTTTTCAAAATTTATTCAATATAGTTAACTAATAGCATAATTTAATATCGTATAGACTTGAATTCTCACAATTATTCTGTGACTTTAGATAAAAGCAATTGTAAGTTAAGAATAAAAGAGAGCAATGAATAAATTTCATTAAAATATGATTATATTTGTAATGACTTTGAGTATAATTAGATTTACTATCAATAACTGACAACATTTTAGAGGAAAATTACAATAAAAAAGTTTGAGATATTTGTATCAATCAATTGATTTGCATAAAAAGTTGGATCAAGTTATTAAAAAATAAGTAATAGAACATTTTTAATAGAAAACTCACCGAAATTATGACATAATGAAAGAAAAATAATAATATTAAGATAGCATTTACGAGAAGATAACTTGAATTTAACTCTTGTCGGCATTTCTTTCATAGTTGAGCAATAATAATATCAAACAAATTCATTTGAGGAAAAATAAACATTTTCAAGCATTACAATTAAGATTTTTTCAGCTCTATTGTTTCATATAAACGATCAAAAAACTAATAGTAAAAAATTTTATTTTCAAAATCACTCTAATAGTATGGGTCACATCATATCATCCAAATGACTAAAAGACACGAAACTAAGAAACTTCTCTTAAAGCTTACGAAACTTTTTTCTCTAACTCTAACTCTTCAATACTTTACGACCAGTTCTTCGCTTGAATATTATGGACAATAAAGAGAAATGGGATCAAAGTGTGATGAAGGTGAAATTATACACCTTATAAGTAGGTGAACAAGTTTGGGAGTGTGTCTATTGCGAGTCAGAGTGTTTTATATTAAGTAATACATGATTTTTATGCTTTTCAAAATATGCTTCATTTTTGTATGCGTTATAAACATTTTTCTTTCCAAATTAAACATTCTTCTCATGAAAAATTAATTATTTTTAATAACTGAGAGAATGCGATCATCGCTTCACTTAGTTTTTATTTCTATAATTTATTATAAGTTAATACATAAGTATTCAGATGATCGCTCCGGAAAAAAGTGAATTACAGTCTTTTTAAGCTATTTAAACAAGTTTACTGAATAAGTTCGCTGACCGTAATTCTGATGCATGTTTAGTCAAATCTGCATATCTCTCATCATTTTTCTTTTGAACATTTCTATTTAAATCAAGGTTTATATACCGCACAAGAATATTATTTATTTGAATTTTAATTTTAATTTTAATGACATTTATTCATAAACATTTCATTCAATTTGAGTTATTGTTATTGATATTTTATGCTAAATATTCAATGAAATTTTTTTATTGGTTTGACAGAAATGACACAAAATTTAATTTTTAATTTGAAATATAATCAGTTTATTTCTGAAAAAGTGGAATGAATTTATGCTGAATTATATGCTTGAAAAATGAGAAAGAAGTTATTTCTCATTTAAAGCGGAAATTCTCATTAATTCAAACTATGATTTCAATCAAAATCAAATAAATCTTTTCATATGAATCCTGATCTCAAACAATTTCCAAATAATAGGAAATATTTTGATGAATTAAAATAATAGGAAAATACTGTATAAAAAGAATTTTAATTGAGTCTTAAAAATTTAGCCCATATTTCATGAAATGATTTCCAATAAAATGACTGAATTTTCGAATGAATAGATTTTCACTCTCTATATGATTAAGGAATCAAATAATGAATTAAATAGAGAATAGATTTAAATTTAAAAATTATGGAAAAAGTTAGAATTTGATGCAAAGTTTCAAACTGGGAGTCGAATTGATTTGAAAATGAATTGTATTGAGCACTCACACGCCTTGATTAAGGAAACACCCGAAACCCCTTTTAGATAAAAATTAGAAAAATTTTTGCTGAACTGAAGACCTTTCATTGCAAGGTTAACACTCAGTGAAAGTGTCGATTCGTTTTTCATATCGTGTTCAATGATTATATAGTAATGAAAATATATTGAATTATTATTTCATAGCTTTTATCTCTAAACAAACCTCTTTTTGTTTTTTGTATTTAAGACCACATTAAAGGGTAAACTCATTATGATTTTCAATAGTGAGAAGTATGTTATTTGAATAAATAATAATAATAATAATAAATATATAATTAAATTATAGACAGATAGTTATCAAAATTAAACGAGTTCTTGTTATTCAAATGTTTGAATCAGATTTTTGGCCGAAGGGAAGGCTCAGTAGTTTATGATTTATAGAAAATTAAAGAGTTTTCAAAATATTCACTTTTTCTTCTTATTCAGCAAAAAAGAAATGCATTTTCACAGATTGTTTCTCACCCTTGATCTAAATTCTACTATTATTCTCGATTTTATATGCTTTACAAAAGTGACCCAACATTTATGCTCAAATGGGCTGAAGATTTGATTCTAAAGATCTTTTGTATCAACAGCTTAAAAATACTGTAAAATCGTGATTCATTTTCTTAAACCACTCTTAATATACTGAAAAACTGCCACATTTTAACCTTAAGCTGAGAAACCTAATTAACGATTAATAAAAACTTGGTTCACATAAAACTTTTCTAAATGTTATAAAAAACTGAATATCTCTGACTTTGACCTCTGAGTCCTACTCAAGTTATATTTTTACAAATTAATTATTTTTAATCAATGACTAATGCAGAGAATCCTATTATTTTCGGAAATGCAACAAATTTAATCCAATAGTTATTTAGAAATAATATCAATCTAGGTTTCAATGAATAATTGAGCGAAAAAAATAATTTCCAAATTCTGTATTAATTAATGTCAAAGTTTTAGGAGAAAATCAATTGCATTGTTAAAACAATTTTTGAATTATGCTGAAATTCATGGTATTTTTCATATAAAATATTCCCATTATATGAATAAAAGTTTGATTTTAACAAAAGTATTTAGTAATTTATTTTGATTAATGGAATATTTATTATTAAAATACAATACAATGAGCTTTTAGAGAAAACCACATTAATTATTGACACAGAAAAATCATATGAAATACAAAATCACTTAATTATTAGAGCAATAAATTATATATCACGAGAAAGTTTAATAATCTATTAGTTATTCAAAAAAAGATAAGTTTTATACTAGAATTTGAATAAATTTTGAAAATTATAGCATAAGCAAAGTTTTCAATATTTATGGGTAAATATCATTAAAAAGGATAATCCTATAAATATTGTTATACTTGTATAGATTGAATTTGAGACAAAACTTAACTTTTACTCTTCTAAATAGTGCATCAAGTTTCCTATTTAGATAATAAACATGTTAAGAAACAAATGAAAAATAGGGATCATTTTTAAGCATTTTATGATGTAATAGAGCAACAAATTATACACCCAAACACAGGTGATTGAGGTCGACCCCCAGCCATCACTTGTCATTGCACTTATGGCCAAAATATTGAACAATCTATTATATTATAGGAGAGAATTCACTGATTTTCTATCAAGATATAAAGCTTAAGTAGTTTTCTTTATTCTAATCTAGAATACTCTCTATTTTCTCTGCAATATTTTCATTTTCGAAGTTATTTTCATATTTAATTGTTATAAATGATGGCTTCAAATTGGTTAATGACTTATAAGATTGTGATATGCAATACAATCAATGAAATCTATAAGAATAAGTCATGATATTCTTCATTATTGGAAGAGAAGTTAAGCCAATTTATAGGAAAGTGCAGTAAAACTTTCTTAATTGCATATCATTATGATTTTACAGATTCTCTCTCTCTCTCTCTCTCTCTCTCTCTCTCTCTCTCTCTCTCTCTCTCTCTCTCTCTCTCTCTTGAATCTAAATCAATTTGAGAGCAAATTCACAACAAAATCTAGAATTTATTGATTAAATCTAAATCTCAAATTTATTACGCTATTCACCTATTGATAAGCAAAAATATTCATAAAACTATTCAATCTAAATTCTTTCCATTACGAAAAAACTAATGATGAAATGAAAATTCAATTAATGATAACAATTGATAATTTCTTCAAACAAAGACTTCTGAATCTATTATTTATTTGAGAGAAAAATTGAGTGCATAACGAATTTGAACACTAATTGAGTACTAGAAAACTTTAATTAGGCGTTAATTAAAGTGTCAAACTCTAAAAATGTCAGAGATTTGAGTGAAAAAAAATTCCTTTTAAACTATGTTTTGTTTAGATAATAGCCATAACCATAATGAGAATTTTATTCTACTTCTTCAAGACTTATTGTGTCTCAATTTTTACTCATATTGAGTCGCTTTCTAATAAAAGAGTAAAACTTTTAAAAAATACATCAATTAAGTAACAAAAGAGCCATCAAAATAGAAGTTAAACAACATGTTCAAAAATAAAAGCATAGCTAAAAACAATATTTATATGGAATATATTAATAATATTGAATACAATTTGGAACAAAACTTCTTGAATTTTTATTATACTCTGTACTGAATAAAAGATATCTATTTTTGTCTTAATTATATTTAAAAACTTTCAGATGAGTCACAATAAAACTCATTGATTTATAAACTCTTTATGAATTACAATAATGGTGTTATTGTATAATAAAATTTTTAAAAATATTTCCTTATATTCAAAAGCAATACATATTATTAACAGATATATCTTCAAAATCTCAGAAGTCAACTATTTATATCTGCATAACATATACAATACTATTCATCTCGGCTTAAAATTTTATATCTTTTTTAATCAAATTCTGATTGTGTTTCAGTTTCATTGAAATAAAAGTTTTAACTTTTGAGTCTTAAACAATTCAAAAGCTGATGAGTGGGAAAAATATGAATGATGACAGATATTGATAATATATCATGAATTGAGTTTTTGGCATTTTTACAATTTAGTTATTTCTCAATTTTTTCAAACAAACTAAAGACTAAGCATTGAATGAATGAAATGAAAGTTAGGAAACTCTCGATTAATACTATGATTAATCTAAACCATTAAACATTGTTAGAGAAGAGATTAAAAAAATCTGGACTCTGGAAACTCCCTAAACATAACATACATGATGGGGTATTTACATAATAGTTCTGTTCAAAAGATTATTAGCCCTCAGGGAAGGACGCATTCTTTCCTTCACATATCACAAAAAGCTTTATAAAATTTATTGAAGAGTGAATTGAAGAAAAACGAAAATATAGAACAATGCAATTTATTTTAATGAACTAAACTTCAAGTGAGTATCGATGAACTTGACAATAATATATAGTATATTACAAACTGAAGTAGCAATTTATTTATCATAATTATTATTTATCAAATTTTTTTGAAAAATAGTAACTATTTGTCTTTGTTTTCATCGTTTCGAATAATAGCTGCACATCAACTAAAATATAAAATATTATTTTTATAACAATGAAACAAATTATTAAACTTAATCGATCATTAAAAATGAGATGTTTAAGGCTATTAACAAATACCATAAGGTTTTACATCAATACTATATGGCATTGTCCTTATTATTCCCTAATATTGCACAAGAATATTGAGCAATATAAATATGACTGTTAAAAAATGTCAAGAGTAAAAGTGATGAATTCTCAAATGGATAGTATTTTATTATTCCCTTTCTATCATTCATAAATCTGAGCACACCTTTGAATAACAAGAAACTAATTTGCATTTTTTCCTATTTTCTTTAAAATGAGAATAAATTTTCATTTTCTTCACCAGAAAGGCTGAGTTCATATACGGAAATGATATCTCAATAAAGCACAGGTTATAACCAACTAATTTCGATGACAAGGCCGTCAATCATAGCATTCATTGAGTTATTTTTAAAATCTATAGCTTAATAAATTTGATAATGTGCTGAACAATTATCTTAAATGTCAGACACATTAATTGAATTAAAATTATCTCTACATTATTAATGGCCATAATTTTCTAAACAATGATCTGAAATTTTCTTGAGATCAGATTAGATTTTATCGGAAATGATTAAATTTTTATGATTAAAAAATACATTATTCATAGGGAACGAAATTTAAGAATAAGTTAATTTAAAATATGAATTGCTTAAGACATAAGTTAACTGCAAAAATTTGTGTGAAATCAGTTACTGAGAGACCCATTATCTTTTCATCTATTGTTTCACTAGATTTTCTTTTTCTTTTATAATAAATGTAAAATATTTCACTTCCTAATACTTATAATTTAAAAATTATTTCAATCCTAATTTTATTAAATAAAATATTCGAACTTTCATTAATATGAAAATTAGTAAATTGAATAAATTGTTCTCAGATTTTCATCTTTTCTTAAACAGTAATAATTTAAATCTCGACTCAAAAAAAATGATTTTTAATTACATTTAAATATTCAAAAATTAATTTCGAGCTAAAAATTGCAGAAATTAAAAATCTTAAGCTCATAATCTATTTGAAAGACTTTCAGCTAATTTAAAACGATTCAAAAAGAATTTCGAGTTGAGAGAAAATTCATGTTTTTATAAATTATTTTTTATAAACTAATAGCATAGCATCATATTTAAAACTTATATTATGAGTCATAGTCCGGAAAATCTAAGATTTTTTTAAAAGTTTTGAGACATACCCCAAACTTTTTTTATCGACTAAAACAAATAATGATATGATTAATCAAATTTTTATTGATC
>JAQFXV010001037.1:0-15940 GCA_034694065.1 Camisia spinifer
GCTAAAATATGCAAAAGAACATTCGAAATCAAAACAGACTATGAAATCTGACTTAAACTAAAGAGCGAACGTTTGATTCTTTAATCGTTTGAAATTTCTCAAAAAATTTTGACATCAAACCTGAATTGATGCTTAAAATATTGTTTTTTTTCAATAAAATAGAGATTTAGAGAACATATAATTGAAAATGAAAGTAAAACTTAGAATTCAGGATTTTATAGAACCTAAGAATCAGATTATTTTGAATCAATAATGAGAGTAGACTTGACTACCAATTATATAATCCAGGAATGCTTCAAAAATATTGCGTCTCTATAGAAAAACTTAAATAATCATTTGTGATGAACATTGTTAGTTCTCACTTAGGGGCGAATCGATGTTCTCTTTTTTTATTATATTCAAGAATTTTTGTAAGAGTACTACATTAGTGTTGATCATTGTTTGTCTTCTTCTCTACAGATAGTTAAGAATGGACATTAAAGAATAGAATGAGTGCTTAAATGTTGGTGTCGTGTATCGCATATCTCCGATATGCCCTTAAGTCATGTTTATTGTTGTTGAAGCATTCTCTCTATGCAGCGCATCGCACTTTAATTATGTTATGTTGCTAGAGGTTTGAGCTCTCTAGAGCTGATCGTAACCAATAGAGTAGCATAAGATGTGAGAGGGTTTACTAGCTTTGTCAAAATTGACGAAACCAAAATAGAGCAAAATTATCATGCTAAAGGGGTAACCAAGTGGCGATTCTATAATGGAATGGAGGGAGTTATAGACATCTAAATAATCAAAATGGCAAAAATCATTGTGTTTAAAATGCATAAAAAATTAAACAACTATTTTATGAGAAGATAACATTGAAATGAATACAACTAAACTTTAAACAAATAATGATTTATGAAAGTTGAGTAAATATAAAAACTTGATTTGAAAGTTTAATAAAGAACATCAGAAAGAAAGCAATATAAATATTGAATATCAATCTCTACTAAACTTGAACACAATCTGAATTTGAAGTTTTTGCAATCAAGAGAAGTAAACTTTATTTACGTTATTCTTTGATTTACGGAATATTCACTGCATTACCTTTAATATATCTTTAAAAAATAATTTCAGTTCTTGATTAAGATATTTTTATGTATAAATAATACAAAAATAGTATTGATGTAATTCTGATGTTTTATTTTGAATAAAGTTCAATTGAAATTTAAGCCCCCGATCGTTGTCTTCGTCAGTGAGGTTATTGACTATGCAAACAACATGGGATGTATGAGGGTCTCAAAGATGCAATTTTAGCCTTTAAAGTATGACGTCTAGCATTAATACTCTAGTGTGTAATTTACCAAAAATAGAATGACCATTGCATTGAATAAGCGTACAGGTATACACATCGAATATATTGTTTTATGTTATTCTAAAATTAAAATAATGTATGAGAGTATTGCTTTAGTATTATCATTGATTTCATATCATGAGTTATCTTCACTTTTTTGGGTGTAATTTATGATAAAACAGAGAGATTCTGTAAATTCAAGTTTATTATCCCTAACAAAGCATGAGTCGAACGAACAGAATGAAAAATTCCGGGCGAACTGAAATAGCATTCCATACGATAGTGAACTTGAATGTTAGGATTTATAAGCGAATCAAACATTAAGAGTAGAGAACAACGTATACCCAACGGGCAAAAAGTGAAAGTATGAAATATGACCACAAAATTCACTTATGAAAATATGTAATAGTGATAGGTTATAGTGGGAGTGCTATCGCATGTTTCGTTACTTTATGGGAGAATTTCAATGAAAAACATATATATAATATGTAATGCATTAAATTTTTTACTATAAATACCTGTAGTTTCAGTCTGATATAGATTTTATGCATTAATTTTAATAAATAACGGGTATTCTAATGACCCAAATGGAGCAAAAATGGATATTTTGGTGGATATGCTTTCAACGAAAATTCTCCATCAAATAATTTGAGTTTATATTTCTTATTCTTTTATTAAGTAACAGCTATTGATGCAGAATAATTTTCATGATATTTTTTAGAGCAAAAGTTTATTTGAGATGGAGTTCAACTCAAGTTCTACTAAAGTTCTGCAAAACTCATTTGAAAACCTGAGCTAAAAGATAAGACTAAAAATCATGAGGGTTTTAGGTTATCACAGAAGAGCAAAAAGCAAACAATTGATTTATGCTGAAAATTAAATTTCAATTCAAATTAGTTGCGATTAATTGAGCTCAAAAATTATGTTAGAAAAAAGTTGCACTTTAAGGCAGAATACATTAATTAGCAATAAGTAATACATGATTGGATAGAATTAAAGTTATTTCAGTCTTGCAATTAATTATATGGCTGTTTAGATGTGTAGAGAAAAACACAATGCGTGCAAAAGTTGCAAACACTTTGCCAATCGTTATGTTCAAAAACATACACTTCAAGACAAAAACAATGCAATTTATTACAAGACAGACAAAATCCTCTATCATTATCACTTTCGAATTCAGTCTATCATTTATTGAGGATTTCAATCGAAAGAATTCAAATATTTTTAATGTACAAAAAATTAAGAATTGATTTTAAGATTGACATGAATTCCAGTTCTCAAAAGTTGAAGACAAAGTGATTTTTAAAGTGTCAATAAATGAAGGGTTTTACTGTATTAAAGGTTTGTCGATTGAAATCCAAGTGGAACTACTCTGTCGAGACCATATACTATCTTATGGGGATTGCAATAAACTAAGAGTAGAGTTGAGGCCAATTTCATTCAACATAATATTGCTCACATAAATAGGAAAATAAATCTCTTGATCTTTATTTGCATTTGAGTTTTTGTCAAATCAATGAACTTTCAATTTATAGAAATAGTCTGATCTCAATAGTCTGATCTCAATAAGTCTGAATACCATTTAGAAAATTTATTTTTATAGCTCAATAAATTTTATATTTAATTTGATTCACAAGAATAATATTTGAATATTTAAAGTCAGCAGGAATTAAAGTTTTATATCATGGGATTATATTTAACTTCATATTCTGAGAGATTGAATCGCACAAAATTTTATTATAGAGTTTATATTTATGTTGTAATTATCTGAAAGTGTTGACTATTTTCAGACAAATGAATGAAATTGCCATAAATTGAAGCACAAAATATATTATTAAGAGCAGTATTGTTGTGAAAATTTCATAATTCAAAGCATTGAAATGAACATAGACTTAAACCTATTTGAAAGCTAGAATAAAATGATAGACTTTGAATTATTTCGATATTCATGTCATTCGTATCAAATTTTGACTAAAAAGAGATTTTTCAAAGTATGTCCTGTTTTCCTGCAAGAAATGCATTTTCATTGTATTCACTCAAGCCATGAAATACTATATTGTGAGTGGTATTGTATTCATGTCATCTTTTATCTCTAATGTTATCCTTACCTTCTGGAGGACACTTTCTGACAACTTTTCTCGATTAACTATCTTGACGGCTACTTTTTTACCAGTGACACAATGAACGCCCAGTTTAACTAATCCTAGAAATATGGAGTCAAAATATTAGATATCATATCAGGCTATTGTATTCAATTTGTTATTTTATTAAATATATTCTTCCTCTATCATTACAAGCTGTTATATAACACTATCCAATAGCAATCTTTCGCATAAATTCTTCTTAAAAGTCAGACAAATAAACACGAGTAAATCGAATCATAAAATCATAAAACTCAGAACCTTTTCTCCAATTACAGCTTTGTTCAGGTTATATGAAGATAATTAACATCAAATTTTTGCAACTATAGCACAAATTTCTTATAATAATAATAAATCTAACAGAAAGAACCCACGAAAAGCATTTAATTTTAAAAATTCGTAGAAATATAAACCGCAACGTTTTGACCGCTTTCACAAAACTAATTGTTTTACTCAACAAAAGTTAACTTTTATATAAGATTAACTATTTTTATTTTTGCCAATGATTTATTTGCTTGAGATAATGAATCCCTAAAGTCTGAGTGTATCGTATGATAAAATGGGATTATTTGCTATTACGGGAAAAAAATTGAAAGAAATATAAGAAACTTTTTATTATCATTAGTAATGTATTCAAATGAAATGACTTCTCATAAATTTTGTTGAGCCGATAGACACACATGTTAGTAATTTATTTTATTCTTAAACTTGAGTAAATTTTGTTGGTAGAAAAAGAGGAGAACTAAATATGATTGCATAGAAAGCCATAGCAATAGTTGTGAATTTAATTCTATGTTGTATACAGTTGTTAATTGATGGCGGGATTCAGTAAAGAAGTGCAAGAAATAGCTATGTTTATTACAAGTATGTGCGCACAAATGGTGTTTGATCTTAACGAGTTAGTTTATATACTAACATGAAGAGCATGGCTTATGATGGGGTGAATTTCTTTCAGTTGGATTCTCCTTCAATTTGCTCTACTATAGTGTCGCTACACATCAATTACGAATTGGGTGAAAGATATTACTGCATAACTGAGTCTGGACTTAACTTGTATTACTAGCCCTCGAATTGACTTAAGTTTTAGATTGAAGATTCATAAATGAGTTACGCCACTGATTGCAAATATTATAGCTTTCATACATTTGATGCGAACATTTATAATGTAATAAATTTGAGTACATATATAAATATTATGACAAGTGAGAGAAACTAAGTATGCAATCAATGAATATTATTCTTGAAAGTGGCAATGAATGGTTAGTCACTCATTTTTCAAGCTGAAAACCATAATTAAATTTGAAATATTAGTAAAACAATAGATTAGTTATGAAAATTGTGTTCATAATAAAAACAATAGTTTGGTCAGTAGTATATTTGAACTCAATAAAGACTTGGAGTCGTTTCTTTCAAATTGAATTATGTTTAGGCACCAAAATAACATGCATTTTATTGGTTTAATTCACTTTGAAAACACTTTAAATTACTTCAAACTAATTGAGTTCCAAATAAGTGTTTCTGCGACAGTTTGAATGACATAAATGGAACTGAACTCAAACAAGAAAACGAAACGCAAAATAGTCAATAATTATACTTTATTTCATAAAATAAGATCTATTTAAACCAATGACAACATTTAATTTAATTTTTCGAAACCATTTTTAGGCAATAAAGTCAATGATTAATAATGAGACAAATCATAACCGAAAAATAATTTCATCTGATATTCAATAAATTTTCATAAATTTGATGCTATATTTACGCCACTGTTATATTCATAGAAACTAAAATAGCAATAACTTTTGCAAAGCTTCGTTAATTCTCTCATCGAATAGGTCTTATTCAACAAATCCAACTACAAATACAAATGTTCAGTGAATGAGAATATCATTTGTGAAATACTAGTATTCTCTATCGCCTTCACTTGCATTAATTTAGTGACCATTCGAACCACTGATTACTATTTCGAAATCATTCACTTGGGTTTCAACTGTGAATACGCATACTTTGGCCTTATTTTCCATTTGTTTCCTTTGACATAGAGTTAAACAGACAGTAATAGATTCAAGAATCAGTTTTCTATAGTTCACTTCTATTCATCTTTTGAGCCTTTCATAAGCCAGTCCAGACTTTCCTTCAATGGAACTTTTGGTCCAATGATAACAATAATTATCATTATATTTCATGAAACTGAAACTGACTTTATTTATTTATGAAAAATGATTCATTTTTTCATTTCAATCATATTTATATGTTGTTAGAGCTGAAGAAAACAGAATTCGATATCAAGAGTAAAATGAGTTTTGAAGTTGAAAACATTTTGAACAATATAACTGATGTTGAATCAAACTCTACAATAAATGAAAAGGTAAAATGAAAATTGAAAATATTGAATTAAGAGTGAAAGTTATACTGTATGAGGGATTTTATAGTATTGTAGAATAGACAACAAATTTCATTTCAGATGTACAGTAACTTCATTGAGAGAATGTGAGCCACTGTCAGAGTATTGTATTACAAGACATATTTTTGCCTATTTTTGATTTAAAGAAAATGTTCTTCTCATATAGAGTAGAGTATTCACTAATAAAAAATAAAGTAGAAGTCAGAAAGCAATGGAGAATAAAAGATGAGAGAATTGAAAGAATAAAACATTTACGCCCAACATGTACTGGAACAACAGTAACTGAGGCATTATTTGAGTTCTTTGTGTCGTTCTCTTTGCATTCTTATAACTTTATTATTCTTTCAGATTCGTATACACTTTATCACATCTCATTTTTAGGTCATTCCATTCAATTTATGCTTTTAGACTTATCTCCAGAGAAACTCTAACACATGTTTAGTTAACATCCATTATTTTCTATTACTTTGACAGAGAATTAAATTGGTCTGATTTCAATTCAATTAAGCTATAATTTTTTTTAACAATGAATATTCTTTTGGAGAATCTTTTTTAAACAGTTTCGTTGGTAAGTATTTCGGTTCAAATATTAATTTTTACTATTAAAACAATGGAAAATCAAAAATCTTTCTAGTTTTTTGCAAAAGAAAAGTATTGTATTAATCAATTTGCACGAAGTTATTAAAATTTAACATTTTATAATTCTTAACGCATTCAAGATTCACTTTTGCTCAAACGAAAAAAATAAATACCAATCAATAATCAAATTTTGAAACTTCAATCAATAATATCAATAAATCTATTGAAAATAGTATCAGAATAGATATGAATTGAGTGAAAGCTAATCCCTATTCAGTCTCACATTTTTATTTATAGTTTCCATATATATCACTATTCCTCTATTATAAGCTTCAATTTATCTACTGTTATACTAGTATAACATTCATATTGTTTCCAAATGTTTTAGGGGCGAAGACTTCGAAATTTTAACCGATTGACCAAATCTTGACACGAATCCCACCAATATAGAGATTTTTCTGAAGGGTATGAAGAGATACAGATAATTACTAAATTCAAAGGGTATAAACTCATAACTAAATTGATAACTAAACTCATAATTAAACTCATTATTAAATTAAATATAAATACATTGAATATAAGTTAGTCATTGTTAAGCTACAGGTATCAGTAGAGTTAGTCAAACACTACTCAAACACAAATTAATTTATAAAACATTATTATTACAAATTGAATATCAAATAAGGAACATAAAAGTCATTTTTGCGCCTTCACATCAATGGCTGCAAATCGGCTATAAATTAAGTTTATTGTTATACTTAAAATAATTAAAAAATTAAGTCAAAATATTTCTAAAAAGATTCTAAGAAAAAAAGAAGAAACAGTTCATTGAAAGTCTCTGTCGCAGCATTACTTCGATTTGAAGAACACTCATTTTTAATTCAGTTAATTTTTTTAATCTTTTGTTTCAATCTTCATTTGAAATTTGCAAAAATGCTCGAATGCGTATTTTTTCGAATTTGAAAATATTTTTTGAAAATAATTTTTTTCATCAGAATTGACTCAACAAAAAGATCTGTCAATTGTAAATTTACACTAAAAATAAAAGTTTCTCTATCAGAGATTCGCGTTATTGTTTTGAATATTAATAAATAAATGATACACAAAGATTTTGAATAATCCGAAGGCCAGCTCTTCACTATAGAATGAAAAATGTTATTAAAATATAGATTTTTTGTCATTGTTAAGAGCTGTAAATTTTAATTTGATTCCGGAATAAATGATTTATTCTATAAAAGTTATTTTGAGAAATAATTTTCTTCCAATAAGAGAGAAAAGCAAATTTTGTTGAAATATTAACTAAGTTAGAAATTTACTTTAGTTATTAAAATAAATGAATAAAATATTAGCACTTCAACTCTGAATTCTATATTATTGAAAGTTATTATTTTAAAATTTCGAATTGTAGAACAAAGTGAAATGTTTAAGTGAGTAAAAAACCCCAAAACACTTATATTTTATCTGTAAATCTATAGAATGATTGAGAAAGTGTTTGCACATTCTCTCTTTTTTAACCTCGAACAGTAAAGATACTATTATTGATCGTTCAATTATGCTTAAATCGAATCTCAATTGTTAAGCAGAGACCTCTTATTTGCATAAATAGATTTTGAAAATAAAATACATAGTTTGTTTTCTATGTAGACTTACTCCTAAAGTCATTAATAAACTTTTTCTGTGTCTTCTCAACTTTTGAAGTTATTCTCAAGAAAACTCATTTCAAATTGTACGACATTTTATTAAAATTGACTCTTTTTAGAGTAATAACTCAAGTATATAAGCATTTTTATTCCTTTTCCACTCTATTCCTACTTCTAATAAAATGAAAATCTTCTATACAAATAATGCTTATGAATCGATGTCAGGTTCGTGCAAATGCTCATATTCTTGATTTTATACCAATAGCTTTACCTTAAAATCTCAAAACCTTCAGCATCACATCAACGCAACATTCTTTTACTGAAATGATGTTCTATAAATAGTTTTCTATTGTATTCCGAATATTATAGAGCCCTCAATGCTCTAAAATTTTTGATTGACTACGATTAAAATATCTGTTCAAATTAGTTTTATTATTCAAAAACTTTTATTGTTAAAAATTTCTTGATTATAAATCATTTTAATTTATAAGACTTTGAATAATACATAAAATGAATCACGTATTCGAGCATTTATTAATATTATACTTGAATATTCAAAAGAACAGAAATGAAACAAAATATTCAATTTTTATTTTATTTTTTATTGCTGAGCTGGCGGTAACATTCGATTCTTTTTTTATTTCGCAAATTTATTTCCAGAAAAAAAGTTCATTTGCATCTCATTTCATGCTACGAATTTATCTATTGTAAAAACCATAGAATAAAATAAACTATTTTATTGTTCAGAACTATGCCTTTGCCGGAAATCCGACTTTTTATCTGTTACACAAAACATTCAGAAACTAACAAATGTTCACCAATTAGGGACTAATGGGTGAAATTAAATATATAATGTTCTTAAAATTCGATTTTTTCTAACTACATCCTGTAAATTTTCCAAAAAATCAATTATTTCGGTATTAATTCGATTTATCGAAAATTCATTTCCCTTCAAAATGACTGTCTTTTCAAAACTTCATCAAAGCATTCAAAAATTATTTTTAGAAAATTTTTATTATCAGTTCGTTGTGACAAAAAATGAAGTTATTTTTTCAACAGCTTTCAAGTTTCTACTTTTGTCGTGAATTTTGATCAGATTTTGCAAATTGGTTTGTCTTTATAAATGTTTGGGCTCTAAAGCGGTGTAACTTAAATTGAAAAATAGATATTCGCTTAAAATGTATAATTCTGGAGACGAAACATTACTTAAAATGAGTTGATTGCTAGTTTGGTGTCACAAATGTGATCTCAGAGCTCAGTCAACAACACAAATAAGCTTAAGTTGATATTAAAGTACGAATTATAAGTCTTATGTACAGTAATGTAAAATAAATAGAAAATACTTCTTTCTCTTCTATTATCCATATGTTTTGGAGCAAAAGAATTGAAAATATCTTATTAGGATAATTCTGAACACGAAACCATTGACGCACTATATTTACCATGTATTATGATCTACAGTATTAATATACGAGTTGCTATGGAAACACGCATCCACTCCTAGTTTCAATTCATCATTTTCTTATACCATTACATATTTGAGATAGAGTTTAAATGTTAAATCAGTTATTGCACAAATAGTTCGCACCAAATACTTAAAACAATATAATAGAACCAAAAGATAACCCATTTTGTTTCAATTCATTCAAATAGTAACTTAGAAAGAATTTATTTTAATCGAATATTATTTGTTATATCACTCTAAATATACTTAAATCATTTGAATCAGATTTAATTTGGTTTGAATTTATTTTATTTTCATCATATCTAAAAAAGATTTATAACTGAAAACATGAAATCTTTAATTAATGCAGAATTAATATTCATTAAACCTATTAAAAGCTTTTAGAGATCTCACTGCACTTCCAATATTCAAGTTGTTTGATATCAATGTTTAAAAATCTGCAGAAAATTTGAGCAATAAATGGGAAGACATATGACAACACATGAAATAAGTTTTGTCGGAAATCTTAGTATTACTTTTCTTTCATTTTGATGTTGGTTTCCTGAGAAATATTGAGCAGGATTTTGCATTCATATCAAATAAACCTGTTATGAGTGCTTGAAAACATGTCCAAATAAATTGATGGTATCCTTTATGAAAGAATTTTTCCCCTAATATTGTGCTCAGTATATTTTTGAAAGATTTTATATTCTCGTACTTTTTAGCTATTTGTCAATATCTTATTGATTTTTCAGTGAGCTTTTAAACTTAAATTTTTGGAAAGTCCCAATTCCATTATTTAATAGCAAATTCGTTTGGATTATTTAATTAGTAAGAATTGTGATGAAAATTTACATCAAGAGTGCCCTCATAGAAGATGGGGTTTAGCCAGCGAGAGTCAACAAGGGGGCGGTTTCAAAATCATCTTTTCAATTTTTCCAAAATATTTTATATTATAATAATATCTTAATATTTTTTATTACCTCAAAATCTCTTAGTTTTCGATTTCTCTTGAATTTTTATCTAGAATTTTTACTCAAAACAGAAGAATTTTTCTATAAATATTGGAGGGGTCCCTTTTTGAGCTTTGAAAGTAGAGTCTAAAACCCATCCCTTGCTTATTGATGAAAATTAATATTCAAATTCTTTAGAATAGATTCATCACATATAATAAAATGATATGAATCCTATTCTCTGGACTCGCATTCTTCCTGTAAACCGGGAATTATTGACGTTCATTGTTTAATCAAACAATTAAAAGCTTACTTCAGAAGTTCTACAGAAACAACAGCGCAATCATCTTTCCATAGACTCGATTTGGGATAATATATGTATTGAAGTTGTCTTTTACAGTACTGTATAATACTATTAACATTTTCTCTTTTAGTTTTATCTTAAATACTAAGCAATATTTTATGTAAAAAAAAATCTTTAATTATAAATTAATGGCGATAATGAATAATTCATTGACGGAAATTAAGTCATTTATATTATAACTCATTACATCATATTTCTGAAGATCTCATATATCATCATAATTTCTATAATAAGCGGAGATATAATATGATAAATAGGAATATAGGAATATGATTGATAAATATATGAAAGAGAGCTCAAAGAAGGAGAATATCATTGAGCAGAACTAAAATGGAAATCACTAATAACTTATCATCAAAATTGTCAAAGCGAAGAACATTCAATTTTTATGGTTAAGTCACAAAATTTTGAGTTATTCAGAAAAATGAAATTCTTGTTAAAGATTAGCTTTAAAGATATTATTCATTCAAAATTTTAATCCTAATTCCAATGCTATCGTCTCAGCCCAACCCATATTAAAAATACATAAATGACAATCTGTTGGTATAAAGTTTAGTTCAGGATTTCGAAAGTAATCTTAGTTTTGAACTTTATTGAAACCTTATTTTAAACATAATCTTTATGCATAAAATCCTATTTCGATATGAAAATTATATATTATTCAAATAGGTTAAAGCCATTTTCGCTATTTTGTTGATGTACAGTTACTGTAAGGCTCGATCAGCATCTACTTATACACTTATCCTCTTAGATAAGTAAATGATGAAGCCTTCAAAAAAACATTCATTTCCTAAGACGTCAAATGGCATATCAGTTAATCATTTATTGACTCAAATGTAGACCGTATTGTCATTTTCATATCACTTCTACTGAAATATAACAAACACAGCCTCTCAGCTAAATAAGTAGAACAAAGTCTTAATTTAATTAAACCCTTTTCATGATGTTCAAGTTGATAAAATTGTTCTGTGAATTATCCTGTGCAACAAAAATAATGAATGATAAATGTTTGTTATATTAATACAAACCATTTGTTATGACATAAGATGAATACTTTTGAACTAAAACACAAGCCATTACTGCTTATTATTGTTTATAACATTTAATGTGAATCAAATTAATGATAAAGGCAGGAAAATAGCTGAATGTTTTAACCTTTGTTGTCATTTCTTATTGGACTTAAAAAATTTTGTCCTCATCTTCAATTCAAATAATCCTATTGCTTGTCAAATAGCTATATTATTAATAATTAATAAGTCTCATAACGACTTATCGCAAAATTTTTGAGTCTTTTCAATTATTACTGCTTAGATTCAAACATAAAGTTATGAAAGATTGAAAACTACTAGAAATAAATGAGCATTTAATGTATTTTCAATGCATAAGAGAATATTGCGCTGTAGTTTTATATTTTATTTAGTTTGATCAAAACATGATAAAATATGTAGCAATTATAATCTCAAATTGAAAGCTAACAGAATAAGAAATTTTTGTTTAAAAAACTCTTTTGAAAGCAACTGAAGTGCAAAAATGCCCAAAATATCTCTCTTTTAAGAGGAGAAAAATCGATGAAATAAAGAGCTAAGTTTGTAGTAAAGACATGAATATAATAAGCTTTGCAACTCAACTAAACATCATATGAATAATGTTTTATATACATGTTTCCCATCTTGATAAAAGTCTCAGGTGTTAATATGCGGGTATTTCAACGAAGATTAAATAGTATTGAAATAATAAAGTTATGAAAACTATTTTTATTTTATTTGATCGTCAAAGTAATGCTGTGTTAAATTTCGATCAAATGAACGATTCAACTTTGTAAGAAAGTATGCTTTCAGCTGCTTTTCAATTCACTGAACTTGAAAAGAAATTTGAAATCCATTTGGAATTTAGTAAATTTGATCAGAGAAAGTAAGTGTTAAATCGAAATTGCTAATTCTACTGTTAAGTTTGTCAATGTATTTTTACAGTGATTTTCTTTTTTAATCACGTCAACCGTTTTATATAAAGAAAACTGTTCCACAAAAATTCAATTAAAATGGATTTAATTTTTTCAATTTTTTAAACTCAAACAGTTCAAGTTCAATGAAAACAGAGTTTCAATCCTAAAAATTTCAATTATTTCAACACGAACTAAAGGTTATATCGAGTTATTTGTTTCTCTGATTTATTATGCATAAGATAATGAAATAATTAACGTTTTGTCATTTGTTCTTTACATCAAGATTTTATTCTTCATAGGAATTTCATTTGAAAGTAGAATTTACGATGAATAAAATCAAATTAGTAAATATATATGGGAGTGAAGTGGACCATAACAAACACTTCACAAAAATAAGTGGAATTTCAGTATTTTTCTGTCATAGCTTTTGTTTGTGTTACATAATTGAGTGAAAGTAATTACAACAAATTATTAAGCTTGAGATTTGGATTTGATTTGACTTTAGTCAAAGAATAGTTGTGTAATTTGATAATTTTTAGGCAATACATATCTTGGTTAAGCACTTAGTGAAATATAAATAAAAAGAGTTCAAGTAATTTCAATAATATACCTGCTCTTAATTATACAAAGGAGTGAATTAGTATTTCAACATTCAGTATTAAATTTCATATGATCAGAAATCTAAAACTCAGTGATGTTTCCATAGCAACACATCTCAATTTATGCCAGGAAAAGTCACTTTCAAATGGATAAGGATTTTATAAATTTAGTTTTGGCATCAATTTATTTTATAGATTCTCTCAACTATAGTTAATTAAAACAGAAGATTTCACTATAAAAGATTGTAAACCTTCGATTCAAATGAGAATTCCCTAAAGTTTTGTGGAGAGAAAAGAAATTTTAAACTTCAAGTAAAGCTTAAGTCAGTAAAAAGTTAAACCATTAAATCCTAGAATGAGATTCGATTTAGAATAAACGGAAAAACAATCTATTTGTAAATTTTTACATGAAAAATAAGAAACATTTGCGCATATTATGTGATATATACTAGACTTAAAGGTTATTCAAGTTTAGCCGGATTTGAAAGTTTAAAATCAAAAGCAAATGTCATTCAAACCTAATATGAAAACTGAACTTAAAAGTGTTTCACATCTTTCGTTATGAGTCGTCTTGTTTTGAGTTTTTTTGAAAGAAATAAAATTTGTTCTTTTCTATAGCAACGACTGAACGGATTTCATCCAATTGGGAGCACATTTTTCCTGATTCTGGTATTTTCTAAATGTATTCTTCCACACATTGCACATAAAATCTTATTCAATGAAATATGCCGTCAGCAAAAATGTAATAATAATTTAAATAATAAAAACACCTCAATATTATTGTAAGAGTATATAAAAAACTGCAATATTTTATCGATTCAACCTTTTCATGAACAGTTATTTCGCGAATTATGAAATTTAGAACTTTATTCAAAGTTTTATTGAGTCTCGATTTTCTTGAAAAGGCAGGACTTAGCGATTAATTCAATTCTCAAGTTATAAACCAATTTAGTCATCACTTATTAGAGTCAAAACTTTTTTACAACTATTTATCAAGATTTCGGTTTATTAAGATTTAAGAATTTGTTCAGTCTTTCTGTTGAGAATTTATTAAAATTGTTACTTAAAAATATTGAATATTTAAAATTTATTATTCATCATCAATTTTTCAAATTTTATTTCACATGTTTTGAGAATTGTTAGATTGTTTGCTATGAATTATTTTTGTCATTGATTATGAATATTAAAGTTTTTAAAACAATTTCCTTCTTAATTATTTAATTTGAAATGGGTTTAAGTTGTCTTACAAAGAGCTTAACTAATGAAGGACTATAATAATTATGTAATATATTAGTCTTGAATAACAAAGAGGTTATAAACCCTCTCTATTATTAACCAATTAATATTGTAAAGACCACTTTTCTCTTAATAAATAATAATTATTATTTTGTTACTCCTGTTATTTATCACATTTAGAAGAAGTATTTTTATGTAAATAAATCTGAATTACAATTTGTTTCATCTAAAGTATTGTAATTCTCAATGAGATCGTTTGACATTAATGTAAGATTAATAATGAAATTATATCTTAGTATTTATGTTTTTTAAATTAAAATCCCCACAAAATGAAGTCCGAAGAAAAAATCCATATAAAGTCGTTCAAAGAAAGTCTTATAAGTTAAAAATACATTTTATTATACGAAATACCGTTTTTTCAGAACTATTCATTCATGTTTTGTTCTGTTTATAAACGAAGTCTTTTCATAAACTTTTAAAAAAGAAGAATAAGTACCGAATAAGTCTTTATGCCAAGTTTTTTCCAGGAAGAAAAGGAGAAGAATTAATTTGTATAATAATGCTCTTAAGGATAAAATATGAGACTATTTGACTTATGCTCTATTGAATTAATTGAAGGCGAAAACAAAATTCGAAGAGAGCTTATTTTTTAACTTATTTTCTCCACAACTGTTACAATTTTATGCTTTCAATGAGGCGAAGAACAAACGATTTCTTATTTATTCCATTTGCAGGAAAAAACAATTCGATCACTAGAGAAAGATGAACAATGTTTCATAAATCAACTTAATTTTATAAATATGTTGTCAAAAATTATTTTATAAACCATTAATGCAAACTTGACTGCGTATAACATCTTATGGCCGAAGCTATTATTTTGACTATCGAATAGACATACCTTAGTTTTATTAATTTAATTCCACTGTTAGACAACTCAATCTAAAGACAGTTAAGACTTAAGCAAACTTTACAAACAAAAAAGTATCAACAGAAAGGTTGGAATATATTGCGAAATTTGACAAAGTTTAATAGAATTACACGTTATAACAAATGGCACAAAAATATCTTAAGTCGTGTAAAAACAATAAATTTCTTGACTCAACTGAGTTATTGAATGTTATCATTAAATGACTAATGTCTTTACAGCAGAAATAATATTCAAAACCATTATTTATATCAATACTTATGGTCATTAAGTCTCTATTTTTAGGCCTTGAAATAGTATTTCTTCAATTGGCGTTTGTCAGGCAAAAAGAGCCTTAATTTATAGGTTAGGTTTGAAATAAGTTAACTGTCTTATCAATGCAT
>JAQFXV010001038.1:0-15911 GCA_034694065.1 Camisia spinifer
GACAGACAGACAGAATCGTCAAATCCATAAGCTCCCATTGTTACACAATATGAGCTTAAAAGTTTATCAGTAATTTAAACTCTCAACAAAATATGAGTAAAAATCGAGTCATTATGTTCTCCAATTAAAAGTTTTCTGTACTTTAATAAAGCAATTTGATAAACAATTTACCACTTAACAAGTGAAAGATTAACGTACTATTCAAAATTTTTAAAGTTTTTGAACTGGGTGTTCAGATAATAAAAGCACAACTGAATCACAACTGAATCTACATTTTTCAAATCATGGCCTGCTATATAAAAGGAGAGGGAAAGCCTTGGGCTTCGCCTGTGAAACGGTACAAGCGTCTGCTCAAATCTGTACAAAACTCTACACAGAGAGTACTCTCAATTATTAAACAAAACTGTCCCGAAATACGCCTTGGAATTAAGATTATAAATAGCCCTTTTCACAGTTCAATTAATTCGATCTAGATTTGTATTGTTAAGTTCCTTAGAAAGGAATGATTTTTATACGGCCCTCTTATAAAGTTATATATTTTGGATATTTTTGAAGCACATAATGAGACCATTTCGAATTTTATTTCAAAAAGTTCGAATGACTTCTAACCTCATTTTTATTGATTTCTTAAAAAAGTGATCCGTAAGCTGTAAATTTTATTTTCAATTTCATTATATAATTGAGTTTCCAAAAGTGCAAAAAATTTCTGCCAATGGCCAGATGTAGCATGGTTAATTAATTTTTAAAATTTTAAATTTGAAACTGTAATTTATTGTTCCATTAGAGTTTTGTACACTCAGAATCTATTTTGAATTCAAGCAAACATGAGATATTGAGAATTAATTACAGTTTGAGGAGAAAATGTATTCAAACTGTAATTTTTTCTCAATAACACATATTTGCATGAATTCGAAATATATTTTGAGTGTAAAAAACTCTAATGGAACAATAAATTACAGTTTCAAATTTAAAATTTTAAAAATTAATTAACCATGCTACATCTGGCCATTGGCAGAAATTCTTGCAACTTTGGAAACTCAATTATATGAACTTTAAACTAAATGTAACCAAAAGAATGAAATCGATTTTCACTCAGGACTAATTCCTTCTTAATTTTCAATTGGTTTACACTTCAAAAAGTTATATTATTCTATTCCCTTAATTGAAGTGTTAATTCATTTTTATAAGAATAGAGTATAGATATGAAAATTCTTTCTATTTTATTATTCTTAAATTTTTAGTGTAAAGAATTATTATTGCGATAGTAGTGTAGTATAAAGTCATTCGAATTCGAAGTACTTATTATTATGTTTGAATGATTTCTATTAAGTGACGATTCAATTGCAAATTTAACTCCAATGTCAAAGAATACCTATTTTATGAAAGCTCTTTTTCCTCAATATATGTTTAAATCGAATTCAAAATTCTTATAACCCAATGAATGTTGATTTGAATATCTATCAAATCTGTAATTAATACTCATTTTAATTAAAGTGATTGTTCGAAAACTTTATTTATAGGAAAATCAATTTGAAAACTAATGAAACCATAAATTATAATAAATTCAATATTAATAAGTATTAATTAATAAGTGTTTAAATGTATTTAAAGACGAGAGCATTCTTGTCTTCAGTGGTTTGTACATCTATTTTGATGGGACATTTCAAAATATAAGCTAATATTTGTTCGGTATAACCGATCAAAAAATACATTTTTCGGGCCGAAATCGATCGGTGGACTATTCCTGATATTACAATCATATTCGCGCGTCTTTTTATAATGACTTCAGAGAGAAAGAGTCGATGCCATGTCCCGAATATAAACTTACGAATAAAAAAGTCTTCAATTGTTGCGGTACTCGTTCTCTCCACTCCTACGAGACTACTTGTATTCCATGAATTCCATCCTTTTCTCACTGCTATGTATTGCGGCTTATTTGACATCTCATAAGTCAACGGCTTATTCTGCTTTTCTGTCACTTTATATCGACCCGAAACACATTTACACCATATTTGTGTCAAATGTATTGATCGTAAAGACATCACTCGAATCACATTCTCATCTAATATTTCATTTATCGATAACAATGACTTCTGTTTATAATCAAAATAAAAATAAAGTTTTATTAGTTTTCTATCAAAATATAATTTAAATACAAAATACTGACACAACTTTTCAATAGAGTTCTGTTCATAATAACTATTTATTGATTAAAACAATCGTTTCATTCAAATAATATTTAATTTTTGTAAATATTTGTTTATCAATAACTAATACAGATAACATTCAAATCATATGGTTTTGGGTTTAAATGTTCACTATTTTCAACAGTAAATTACATTCAAAAAATATTTGTTTCTCAAAGTCAAATATATATTGAATTTAATAATAAAAGCAAATAAATTAATGATTGAATGGAAGACGTAATTAATGAATGAATGATAACATACGTGTATCACTAGTTCTTCCATTTTTATAAATAAGTGACAGAAATACAAGTCAGCGATAGAGAGAAATGCGTTTCTTATATTCAGCCAATAATCGGCATTACATTAATAGAAGATAACAATTAATTATCATTAAATTATTATTAAATTATAAGTTATTTTAAAATCAAATTTTATTTTATTAAAACTAATTATATTGTGTTTATATTAATAAATATTAAATTTAATATTAATTGAAAACAATGTTTATTTGGGACTTCTTTACAGGTGTTCTCGGATTCTTAGGTATTATTATTTATATTTTTATTATAAATTAATAATATTTTATTTATAGCTATCATTATATTCAATACAAATTTTTCTTAAATTCATTTCTATTTTCGCCACTTTTTCATCATTTCGTAAACATAAATATAATTGAATTTTAATTAAATTCATTATCAAATATTTAATACGATATCAATATCTTCTGCTTTTTTGCTTATTTTGAGCAAATTTTTGATTAAAAGTAATTAAAAATTTATTATTTATAAATATTTTAAACTCTGATTATATGTTATTTTGGTTAAAATTCAGTCTTAATTATGAGTTCTATTTTATTACGCAATAAATTATATTTTTATCCATTTTTTGAAAAAATACTTAATCAAAATTCGGAAAATATCTGATTTGTGTGAAAACACTCGAAACTATTGTTTACAAATCAGTTTTGTATTGATATGAGTTTTGCATAAGATTTGTGTGCATTAAATGAAGACATTTTACAAATTAACTAAAGTTTTAAAATATGGTGATTTATGTCTTCATCTCTTGAATACTTGAATATAAAGCATTTGTTCATAGATTTGTTGATTTGTTTTATATATGATTATGATTTGAGAAAAGTTACGCAATTATCGTCATGTGTTATTATACTTATTAATGCGAACCAAACATATGTGTAGGCCTTTATCATAGAAAAGGAAAATTGATATTATTGGGTTTGGACAATGCGGGAAAAACTACTCTATTAAGTATTATGCGTTCCGGACATTTAGTACAACCCTTTCCAACATTACATCCCAGTAAGTCTTTCAGTATTACACATCACTATTTCAAGTCTCTTCACCCAAATCCACAACTAATCCAGTGTTCGTTCACTTGTCAAAAGTTTTATCCTTTGTATTGAACTGTTTTCAATGATTTAATGCACAGATCGGTTGATGACATATAACTATAATTCGAATTCTAATACCAATAGTTTGCAAAATAGTGTTAATGATAATGAATTTGATGTAAGAATTATGAAATATACTTAAAATTAGTGACAATTATAATAGCAATAATAGCATGTAATGAAAGCATCGCTTAATTATAGGATTGTGGAAAAAGAGCGGAAAATTGCTTTTCCTGGGACTCGACAATGCGGGAAAGACTACATTATTACATATGCTTAAAGATGATCGAATGGCACAGCATGTTCCCACTTTACATCCCAGTAAGTCTTCACCATTCACTCTTAGATCACAACTCACTCTCAATTGCTTTATGTTTATCTTACTAATCAATACTAATATCAATTTAATAATAATCAAATATAGTTTCATTCTAAATGTCATTGTGTTTTATAGCCTCTGAAGAGCTATCAATAGGTAATATTCGATTTACAACATTTGATTTGGGAGGTCATCATCAGGCAAGAAGAGTCTGGAAAGACTATTTCCCAGCCGTTGACGCTATAGTTTTTCTAATAGACGCCTGCGATAGAGAAAGGTTTCCCGAATCTAAAGTCGAATTAGATGTATGTCTTGACTCGTATTAATTTTTCAATTTCAATAAACAGTTTTTTCTACTATTTTTCAGAGTCTTTTAACAGATGAACAGTTGGCTAATTGTCCTGTTTTAATATTGGGCAATAAAATAGATCGTGCGGGTGCTGCCGGTGAAGATGAACTTCGATCATATTTTGGATTACACGGACAGACGACTGGAAAAGTATATATATTCTATAATTGTCATTAAATCTAAACTTTTAATACTTTTAAATGTATTTAAGGGCAAACTTCCGCGCTCTGAACTACCGGGTCGTCCATTAGAACTATACATGTGTTCTGTTCTTAAAAGACAAGGATATGGAGAAGGATTTCGTTGGTTAGCTCAATATATTTGAATGCAAAATATAAATACATAATTATAAATAAATTTGTCAAAAGTTACCCCTTTTTTAAAACAAAAGTCTAATTTCTCATTAAATGTGAGATTTATTACTCATTATTTTATTCAAACATTATTAAAAACTGATCCCAAAAATGTTTATTAAAATTAGGCAATTATAACTATTATTATTATTTTAATTTTCTGAAAGTGTTTCATGTCTTTCAAGAAGTCATGTCATGGTATGCTTTCAAAGCATGTCTTTAAAAACTAATTAAAATTATTTTCGATTTATCATTGAATGATTGATTCATGTCATGTCTGCCGCGCTATTAAATTAATTTCGAGGCCTTAATATTGTATTTATGAAAAACTTATATTTAATTTTAGTTAAAAAACAAGTACTATATTGTAATTCAAATTTTAGAAATAAATTCTCAATTTCCAGATTTTTAAGCAATAATTTGAGATTTGATTCAATCATATTTGTAAAGAATACACAAAAGTTTTCAAAAGATTATTAAAATTGGAAATTTATTGTGCAATGAATTACATTGTTTTCTCAATTAAAGATTTTAAGAACGACTCGATAAATAAGTTTGAATAGAATTAGAATCTCTGGCCAACCATTCGGTATTCAATCGGACAGTTTCTATCGCCTGTTGAACTGTTCTCTCAGTTCCTGGAAATTGATTTTGAGAGAAGAAAGTTTCCAATTCTTGTGCTTTTTCTTCTGACGCAAAATTTTCTGAGACATACTATAAAAAGATGAATATCTTTAGTAACTTGTAATTGAAGTTTTAATAATAAAACCTTAACAAGTCGGGAAACAAGGAATCCTCCCTCATATCTTCGTTTCAATTCATCTTTATTTTGTTTGAAGAAATCCCATGCGAGGTCTCGACCAGCCTTTGTCAGCGCTACTGATATTATCACAAATACTGTGTCTTGATTTCTAACCTCTTTCTATAATCAAATCAATTAGTTTTCAGCTATTAGTCAAAAGTCAATAACTTTGAATAGAAGAGAAAAAACAAAATACTTGCCGACATCGAAAATTCTAAAACCTTTGCAATACGTATCGGATCTCTAACACTTCCTAACGCTCGAGAAATTCTATCCTTCTCTTCTTGTAGTTCTACTTCACGGTATAGCTATTTAAAAATTGAAGATTAAGATTAAAATGATTGTAATATGAGTTATATAGAGGAAACATTACTTTGAATAAGGCATCAAAAGTTTTATCGTCACAATCGATGGCAACCGCACGATAAACAGCTGCGCGTAAATCAGCGGGAATGACAAACGTTCCTTTTATATGCCCTTCAAATAGTTTTTTGGACTGCAATAATACTGACTGGTCTTCAAAACCAGCCAAACGACTGATAACCAAACTTCTAAGCAAAGTATCCAAATGTGATTCCCCTTTAATTGGTTCCCAACCCAAGCGATTGTATGTTTTGGCCAACAATTGACGTCCGTATGCATGGAATAGAGGCTGTAGTTCTGTATGAGATAGTAATATATTGAGTTTTCCCAGACATGCATTTATTGAGTTCCAAACGGTATAATTATCTTCATTAGCAAAGGCTTCCATTAATTTCAAAACATCGACAGTCGATGATCTTCCGGACGAAACCATTGCAAACAAATCATTTTGAAGACCCAAACGATCTAAAGGTGGAAGTGTTTTGTCCGATATGGCCGGCAACAAAAGGCTTAACATTTCCGATGAATATTGAACGCGATAAACACCGACTGTATCGGGATTTAGTTTAACCCATTCATCTTTTCCTACATTCGGTACAACGATTTCAAGTGTTTTTCCATCCATAAGAGCTTCAATCGCTACCTTATCAGGTGCTGAAGCAGTACTAACAGAGATTGGAATCATCCAAAGGACTCCTGATTCTGACGGAGGAATCTTTCCATTGGCACAAAACTTTTCTTGAGTTAAAGACAATATACGGGAATTTCCGTCATCACGTGATTTAACCTATCATTCATTCAACAAATTTTATATTATTTGATTAATGCTTTAAAAGGACTAATTTTTTCAAATTCTTTAACAAATACTGACTGATATAACAGGAAATCCTTTCTGTTTAGTCCACGTACTCATCACTGATTTGACAGGTTTATTACTGGCCTCTTCGAGAGCACTCCATAAATCTTCAGTCACTGTATTTTGATAGCTATGTCGCGTCAAATAAAGGTTCATTCCTTTTCGAAATAACTGTTTAGAAATTAAATTTTTAAGAAAAGTTAAGTGAAGTTGAATTTAAACTTAATCTACTTGATCTCCAATAAATCTGTGAAGCATTCGTATAACAGTCGCGCCCTTATTATATGAAATATCATCAAATATTTCATCAATTTCTGATGGATGACCAACTGGTACTTCGATTGGATGTGAGTTATGGAGTGCGTCCAACTCTAATGCTTCGGTATAAACGTCTGCAACAAATTGAGTCCAAATAGAATATTCACTGAATAAATGATCGACACAAAGGTATTCAATAAATGACGCAAAGCCTTCATTAAGCCAAAGATCTGAAATATAATAAATTCTACATTAAGTTTAGGAAAGGATTTGAGTAATTAATGTTAATTAAAGCCATACGTGTCCACCACTCCATTGTTACTAAATTACCAAACCATTGATGAGCCAACTCATGAGCAACAACTATAGCAATCCATTGTTTACGATTAGCGGAAGTGTTTTGTGGATCGACTAATAGACAGCTTTCTCTATATGTAACTAAACCCCAGTTTTCCATTGCACCCGATGCGAAGTCCGCTATTGCTATCAAATCCATTTTTGGCAGAGGATATGCAATATTGAAATACTCTTTATAAAAGGGTAATGTTTTAGCGGCCACTTCAAGAGCGAACAATCCCTGATCTTTTTTGCCGACAGCCGTATAGACTCGAACATTGACGCCATCACTCGATTTTTGCTCAACAAAATCAAATTCTCCAACAATACACGCAACCAAATAAGTCGACATAACAGGTGTTTTCGCGAATTTCACAACTTTCAAGTTTTCAGGATCTTCTTTATCATCCGATTCTGATATGACATTCATGTTCGAAAGCGCGACTCTATTTTTGGGTACAATTAAAGTGATATCAAAAGTTGCCTTTAAGGCCGGTTCGTCCCAACACGGAAAGGCTCGGCGAGCGTCAGTCGGTTCAAACTGAGTGACCGCCGCATATCTCTCTTCCTGACCATCTGTACTCATATATTTACTTCTATAAAATCCCTTCAATTTATCGTTTAGAGAACCCGTGAAATCAATTTCCAATTTTCCGCTTCCAATACTCAAAGATTCACTGAATTCAAGTGAAGCCAATTCGTCTTCTGACGACACTTCTATTTTCTCTGCGCTCACAGCTTTTGGAGGAAACAAATTATTTCAATATATATATTATCAAAATATTTAGTTAAAAAGTCAATACTTTTTCCATTTTCTGAAACAAACGAAGCACTAATTATGTCGATTTCAAATGCGTTCAACACTATTTGTTTTGTTTGTTCATTGACTTTAACACTCACTGATTCGGTTCCACTAAAAGTGAATGTTTTAAGATTAGGTTTAAGAGTAATTTCATAATTAATGGGCGCCACAGATGTTGGTAAGCGTTTGAATTCTTTTTGTTGTGCATCAGATTTCATATTTGAATTGATAGATATTAAACGACTTGAGATTATCTTTTTGTTAATACAAAAATTCTTCGTAAGAATTGGACTCTTAAAGGGATGGATCACTTGTGAAAAGAGTATAAATATTCTCTTTATTCCCACAATTGTTGAACTCTAATGAAAAGCATTTCAGTTAATCAATAAATCTTAATCTTAATGATATTTTTAATTATAAAATAATTGAACACTTTATCATTACTTGAAATTTGTTTCAGACTTTTATTTAAATTAAATTAAATAACTATTAACTTACTTATAGTTTAGGTAATTATTGACAATTTTCAATATTATTTAATAAATTAATATAGATTTCAATACGTTTTAATATTTAATCTTTGAGTCTAAAAGTTATCAACTTTTGTGTCATAAAGATTTAGTTTCTCTGATTACCAAAATTTTTTCTCATTAATTAAATAGAAAAAAAAATTAATAAATGATTAGAAAACTTAAGTCATTCAATGAATTATACGAATGAGTTGACAAAACGCTGTAAGAATTGGGAGGTTTTAACTGAAATATTATTAAAGACCGGTAACCTTATGACTAAACCTTATAACTCGAATGTTTCTTTTTAGTAAAGAAATAACTCCAGATTTACAGTGAAAAATAACTGTAGTTTTATTAGACCTGTATTTACTTATGAATAGACCTTAGGCGTCATACTCAACTACGTTACGCTAAATGGGGAAGCTTCGTAGGTAACTTAGGTTGTCAGCAATATGTAAAAGTACGCCACATGGGGTGGGAGGGGGTCAACAATGTGCCGTTTTTGCGTAACATGATTAAAGTATAATGCCTTACCTTTAAATTAAATAAAATCAATTTTTTGGACAAGTTTTTAATAGTTTGCGACGCAATACAAAGTGATAATTTAAAGTTTTAATTTAAATTAATGATAAAATATCAATAATAAATATTTTGAATTATAATTAATTAATTTATAAATGAGGGATATTTAAACTCAAATAAAAGTGAATGTCATTTATGAATGTGATATGAATTGGTTTCTATTTAAGTCATAATATATTATATATAGTATTGGTTTAAGTCTAACAAAAATTGATTTAAATTTTGATAGAAATAATGAGTAAATCAAATATATTGGTAATTCGATTGAATTTATTTTGAAAGATAAATAAATTGATTGTTAATATAAGAATTGATTAAATCGATGTCTGGACTGATTCCAGAGATAAGAGTATATTCTCCGACAGAAGGCATAGAAAGTATTGATAAGAAGAATAGCATTGGTTTTGGTTGTGATCGAAATAAAAACGATTTATTGATTAATAAAACAAATGAATCAGAAAGTATTGAAATAAAAAATAAGAATAATATGGAAAAGGATAATAAAGGAATGATTTCATGGGAGAAGACATTCCATATGCGAAATATAAATTTAATGAATTTTGCGTCCAATTCATCAACAAATAGAGGAACATATCGTTCACAAAGTATATCACTTCATAGGGCAAGAATGGGTGGAACTAATAGTACGGCTAAATCATTAAATCTATTAAGACATACATTACAGCACACAATCAATAAAGAGATTAATGAAGTCATTCAAAAATATTTGGACCGATTCTTTAGACCCGCGATCGATAACATACGTAATAATAATGGCGTTAATTCTGTGTCTGAACAACACATTCAAGCCGTTTGCAGACAAATACTCGAAGAGGCGAAAAAAATGTATTTCGCGGGAGTTTTTACGCGATCTAATAGTCCAATAAATGCTTCCTTTTCTGCCTATTCTAATAATAACTTAACTGAAAATCTATCCGATAATGAAAATAATAATCCAGTTTCTGAGTCAAGAATTCCGACCCGTAATAAACGTAATAAAGATTCTGATAGCGATTCAGAAACGAGTTCTCTCAATACTCTTAAACCAATTGTTTCTCGAAAGAAAGTAACGACTCATAAACATTCCTCAAATGCCAATACAAGTGGAAACGCATCCGAACGCTCGACTCCAGTCAAGTTTCAGAGTTCAGCAAAAGTGAGTCAATCGGAAGCAATGAAACGCGTGAAACGAGACGGACGGAAATGGGACCCAAACCGACTATCAGTACAAACAAAGTTCGTATTGGGCTCGAGAGCTAATAAAGCCCTCGGATTCGGGACTACAAGAGGAAGACTCTATACTAAACACGCAGACCTTTTCAGATATATTGGTGATCAAGAAGACAAACAATGGCTTCACGACAATCATCTGATGCCTCCCGCGGGCGGAAGAGCTTATCTTCTTATTAAAGAAGATATTCTGGATCTGATTGAATCGGATGAGTATAAGAACGCGTCTGGAGTTAACGCTAATGATATGGGCGAAGGATTTACTGTACCTGAAAGTATGATCATTAAAATGCAAACTGTTATGCAAAACATGCGTAACAGTGATATGTCAAGAAAGAAGATCGAAAGCAAATCACGAATTCTTGCCACCAATTCATTACCATTAATGGCTGACAATCCGAGTGTCAATCAATCTATTGATAACAGTAATGATCACTCAATAGAGACCAATAGACCCGAAAGCGGTGCAGTTTCGCCATCAGATGATTTAGAAATATTGAGTACAGCAGAGATGCCGTCAACAGAACCGTCACCTTTTAGTATCGGCGCCTCATGTTTCGAAAGTGATGTCAGTCCTAATGAAAATCAGGAAATATCTCCGATTCCATCAGATATTAGTACGAATACACTCAATGATATTTAAATGAAATACTGTTGTAGTGAACAACTAATAAATGTACGGTATATTATGATTACCGATTTATACAACATTTTATTTTATTTTATTTCTCTACAATACAAACAATACATTTAACTTTATTTCATTTAATTCGTATTCAATTTCATTAATCAATTTTAGTTTCAAAATCTCGAATACTGTTTAATATATTGTTTACATCAGATTTTTATTTCATTTAATTTTTATCTTAATGTAAAAATTGTCGATTTAATTGTTTTATAATAAAATTTTGTTTCACAAAAGTGCAAAACTCTGTTATTTGAAATCTATTATCACAAACTTCTATAAATGTTGACCTTTTTAGCCATTTATCTATTCTATTACTTGTATAAGTAATCGGTATTCTTTTTTATTCATAATTTTAATTTCTATTTTCTCATCGAAACTAATGATTGTCATAAAAATCTATTATTTGCTACTTTGACAAAGTTTGAGGTCACGCTCTAAAACTCAACTCGAACTCAGGTTTAGAGATGAACTTATGTTAGTTGACCTCATGTTACGTTATATCATAATTAAAGTCTCAGATATATACACAAATATCTAAAGGCTGTCTTCCAATTCTTGATCAATTTTTTGAAAAATTAATTAAAAGTAGAGCTTCAATAAAAAGGAGGTTAAAATTTCTATTTGTTATTAAATTGATTTTATTGTAAATATCAATTAAAACACGTACACATATCATGACATATAATTATTAAATATAAGAATAATATGAATCTTTATTAATATTATACACAATAATTCTATTTTAAAACAGAAGAAAATAAATTTTTCTCGACTTTCAATTTATTGGGCACAGCATTAATATTTTTTTCATCTATTATTTCCCTGAAAGAATCTTTCAGGAAAAACATAATCGCTGTCTTTGTCGACGATTCTGTAAATTTTGTTTCAGAATTCATATTTTTTATGAATGATTCAAAAACTGTTTCATTAACTTCTAAGTTCTTATTCAAGTCTTCATTTATTTGATCTGAATCTGAAGATTGAGAACTATTGACTCTTTCTTCAAGTGATGACAGTTTAGACATTTCAATAGCAAGTAATAAATTCATTGAAGTATCGCATTCATAATTTATTTGATCATTTTCTTTCGAACTTTTTGCTTTTGAAAACAAATATTTGCATTTGAGTGAACAAAAGTCATGGATTTCACCTGTTCTCAAATTTTTGGCTTTATTTTTACTGCATTCAGGATTTATACAACGCTCGAAATTATTATCTGCTGTATTCAGTCCTTGTGTTGATTGACTTTCATTATGATAACAACTACAATAATCTTCATCACAATCGTCAGGCCAGTCATAAATAGCTGAAAGGTTGCTATGCCTGCCATTCTTGTCCTGAACCCATGAATTATTGACATCAAATTCATCCAAAGATGAAACTATTGCCTCATTTATTAAACTTCTTTCGCTTTCATCGCACGGATTGAATATATTTTCCATAGAATCGAGTCCAAGAACACCCGGCAAACAGTGGCGTCTGTGATGTCTTTTAGTGCCCAAAGGGGTTTCGGGAGGAATTAATCCTCTGGAAACGGCTGATAAAAATTCTAATCTTTTACTTTTAACTTTTTTTGTTAATTCAATTATATAAGAACGCGAAGCTCTCAAATAGTCGAAAGAAATAATATCCGAAAGTAGATTACTGTTGAAAATGAGATCATTTTCCATATATTCAAAAATTATTTTGTTATATCCATAATCTTCTAAATAATAGCCATAAACTGCTGACCCGCACAATATTCTTCGCGCGCGAATCAATTCTAATGTTGCAGAATATAAGAAATCGTCTTCTTCTATAACAATGTCCGCAGAATTATTTTGAGCGAACTCTAAGTTATAGCGAAACAATTCATTTTGTTTCTCCTTTGATTTGTCTGTTAAAGTGGATTCTGTTTGTTGTGATAAACAATTGAATTTATATTTAGTGTAATGAAAAACAAATTTTTTCAATTCTTTCATTTCGCAATTCTGCGCTTCCGCCACTTTTTTCAATAAGCAGGCATTTTGTTCTGCTTTTTGTGCAGCTTCTGATCGATTGCAACGAAAGTATCCACCAGTGGCTGAATTATGTTTTTTCCAGGCCTCTAAACATATCCAACAGAAATCATATTTACATTTACCGCAACGCAAATGATTACACCCTTCAGTCTTTTGAATATGTGTTTTACAACGAGGACATTGTTTTGCGTTTCTGACTAACCACAAACAATTAGCCGCGTCTTCGGTTCTTGAATAAGATTGTTTGAGTTCTTCAGCTTTCACATCACTGATTTTGATCATCCAGTCCTCCCACAATTTACAATGAGAGGGCGCGTGTGCCTCACGCTTACACTCCCAACAAAAATAATGACCTGAACCACAATCGACTGCATGACTGATTGGTGGAAATGGAGGCAAACTCTCAAAAATAAATGTTTGTTCACTACCAATAGACAATTCTGATTCAGGCATATAAACAGCTTTATTACAACCTGGATATGGACACCATTTGATATTAGGATTACTTTCAATAAAGGCTTCCATATCATACTGAATGAAACGATGAATTAATTCGGGGGAAACCACTTTTTTAATGACTTCCAGTGTAACTAAATATAAACATTCAAACGCAGGACAAGCTATAGCATTAGTTTCTCCACTTTCTATTTTAATTTCTATATACGTTTTCCAACATTTAAAACAGAATTTGTGTCCACACTTTGCAACCAATGTTTCACTTTCTACTAATTCAAGTGAACAAATTTCACACAACGGCAGCATTTCTTCAGATAATTGTTGTCTATAGTTTTCATCTAAATTTTCTTCAACACTTTTCACTTTAATACTGCAGATTTGATTGTTTAAAGTATTATCAGAAGTGATATTCGAAGTGAGACCCGCTTTCATAAAGCAAGCATTTGAATCGTTAAACCAGGAATCAATCAGAGCATCTTCAGACCATTCATATGATCGGAGAAGTGTTTCTGCTGTGGAAAGCGAAATATTTAAAATATCTGATGTCTGAACGAGAAGCTGATCCTTTGCTTCCTGTAAATCTTGAGACTTTAGCCCAGAATATTCTTCTCTTATAAAATATTCCGAATTATCTGAAATAATTTGATTTGATTGTTCTGAGAATACCATTTTGAACTCAAGATAACGCACAATATCGTAGTGATTGAATTTAACGGCCAGATCACAAGCTGTATCACCGGATTCATTTTCAATGAAAATATCACATTTCCGGTCAACCAGTATTTGAACGCATTTGAGGAGTCCGTGTGTGGCCGCGAAATGCAATGCCGTGTTTCCACTTCTATCCAAAGCGTTCAAATCAATTGTTTCGATTACTGTTTTAGTTTGACTGCTTTGACAAACTTTATTCCAATCAAGAATCAAAGCCAAACATTTAGTTCTCCTGTCTTTTGAAGTTGTATTTTGGATATTATGGTCAATATTGGTATCGGTTCTGATAACAGGTATTTGACAAACTAAATGCAAACAGTTTTGATTGAAAACATTTCTCTTATTTGGATTTCCGTTGCATTCGTAAAGAAGTATTCTTAAAAGTGGTTTCATTGCGAATTTGGCCGTCAATTGAAGTGCAGATTCAAACAAATCAGTTATCGGCTCATTCGCATCAAAACTCTTCAGAAGTTCACTGTGTTTTCCAATCACTTCAAGTGATGCGTATTCATCGCCGTTTTCTAAATATTTACGTAGTTTACTATTAGTTCCACCCATTGTTTTGCTTATATGTTTGTTTCAAAGTCAATCAAATCACAAATAATAGCGTTTAGAACATTATATCACTTATTACAATATAATAGTTAACTTTTTCTATTTCAATCAAACTGAATAAAGCAATTCAATTTTGATCAAATAACTATATCACTAAATTCAAAATTCAATATTTCAAATTATTTATAACGTATCAGATATTGATTTACATTGAATTCATTAAAGCATCTCTTCATCGCATCTTTACAATAATGGATGCATTCGAGAAAATAGCAGAGAATAAGGGCATAAACGAGTTTTACGAATGAACCTTTCCATATAGAATAAGTTTCATTCTCATAATACCAGTACTAACTCATACTCAAAATACTCATTCATTAATATAGAGTTTCAGAAAAGGTAAAAATCAATCATTACGATGAGCTATCAATCAATTGGCATTCAATAGTGCGATGCAATCAATTAATCATTTAATCCTTATAACAGCTCAATCCTAATTTCTATAAATTTTTCTTTATGATAATAATTAATAATTAATAATTTAAGAGCATAAAAATACAATTATCTCAAGCAATCATTGAATACATAATGTAATTCTTAAAATGATTTATTCAAACTGAATACGATCTAGTTTTTTGAGCCGAATTGAGAAATAAAAGTTTATACTGGTATGAGATTGAATTTTTGTTTAATTTGATAAGTTTGTATCACTACTGCAAATAAAATAGTTCATTAAATTCATGTTCAAATATTTATAATCATTTACAATTATTTATTTATGAATTGATCGAATTTTATTTTTCGTAAAAACGGTCTATCAGTTACCAAAGATCTCCAAAAACCTTTAATTATTGTGAAAATAAATATAATTTCATTGATATGAGAAATATTTTCTAATCTATGGTACACTTCATTTAGTGATAGGTAAAGACATGTATTGTGAGAGAGCTATTGAATTGATTGGAAAAGATTATTGAAACATGTTTGAATGTTCACTAAACGATTTCCCATAAATGTTTAAGATATTGTAGTGGACCAAATAGTTTAGAATGTATTTATCTTCAGGTTCGGCAGCATTACATTTATTGAACATAAATTAAAGTTACATAAAAGTTCTCTACATAGTTATAATCAAA
>JAQFXV010001039.1:0-15894 GCA_034694065.1 Camisia spinifer
CTCTCTCTCTCTCTCTCTCTCTCTCTCTCTCTCTCTCTCTCTCTCTCTCTCTCTCTCTCTCTCTCTCTCCACTTTCTATCCGCCCCAATGTTTAACTTTGAGTAACTATTGTTTTTTGGTCTCTTCTAACTTTTTTGTCCGTCCATTAGAATTAATGCTATCGTTTATCATCTTTCTCTGCAAGCAATAATACACTGTATTATTCTCCTTAAACAATAGCTAAATATAATTACAACATTTTGCCAACAAATATAATAAATTGAAAGATAAGTAGTTTTAAATTAGATTTTGTTTGAATTAAATATTTGTGTTTAGGAAAAGAAAAAATTACATTAAGTCTTAGATAATAAATATGTTCAACGTTTTGTCAGATTGATAAAAAGGACATTAATTTTTTATTGAGCGATAGATTTTTATTTTATGTTTGTATTTCGAAATACGGTTTGAGATAAAAATATATTTTGCAAAACTTATACAATTGATAATTGTTTTTTTGCTGAAAATTGATATTAAGGCAAATTTTTCGATTTCCAAAAGTTATGTTAAATATGAAAACTTTACAGAGGAATGAAAGATAAATTAGCGAAACCGTAAATCAGAATTTAATAACAAGTTAGGATCCAATTATCTGAATGGTGGTCAGCCATGAAGAAAATTCAAAGCCAATTGATGTCTCATTATCGTTAAGGTGGCAAATGGTTGATTCGTTGCCATTATTATCATACCAAATAGTGATGAGGTATTCCTACTAATTGGCTGTAATCTACTTTTCAATACATTCCTCTTCACTCTTAAGTGAATAGAATATGCGATTTTTAATAACGACGTGTTTCTAACATTAATTTTTGCCATGAGTTTTGGTCTGACAGCGAAACATATCATCATTTTATAAAATTATGTTTAGCTAAAAACTTTATAGAGATGGACACGTCTAAAAACACATTCCTTAATATTCATGTTATTCAGGAATAATTACCTCAATTAATATTCAAAATAATTTTTCTTTACAAATCAAATTCAAATCAAATTCAAACTTTCAATTTTTATTATATTTATAATAAATTTTTTTTTGCTAAATATTATGTTTTTAATTCATATAAATATTAAGAATAAATATTATAGCTTTCTTATGAACTTTCAAATTCTCATTATTCTATTCACTAAATAAGGTCACTATCAGTAAAATCAATATTTGAGATAACATTTCGAGGATTTTAAAAAATTTAAATCTTGGAATGAATGAAAAGTAAATTGAATTATTATTAGAAACCAAAGAATTATAGAAAATGAGATTTAAGTTAAACGAAGTAAATTTGACTCAATTTGATTTTTGACTGAATTATAAAATCTAAACAATAATAATATGCAAATTGTGTCGGTCTCTAATGAATAAGATGATGGCAGTGGTATCATAATTGGGATGCAGTGCCACTAACTTGGATCCACTGATGCATTCACGTGAATATAATAAATGTGCTCTACTGTGAGATAAATAGATAGATAGAGAGTAGAAGAGAATCGAAAGACGAGACGAGACAGATAGACATTAGACCAAAGAGGAGGAGAGGGAGAGAGTGACTGATTCCAAACATTCTTAACTTTTCCCAAATCCCGAGATTTCTGTCGTTCCCTTGCCTTGAATGCCTTCTCCACCAAATCCGGCACCAAATCTCGATGGAAACAAAAGAAGAGAAAGAGAGGGAAGAATAGCTTTTATGGATATAAACTGATCGATAAGTGAAGAGACTCGAGGGAACTCGTATTAAATACAAATTAACATTGGCTGCTGTTTTCATCAATCATTTCTTTGACATTTTACACATTGATTATGTAATAATATTATTTTGTGTTATACACTATTCTTCTATTAATCAAAACTTATAATAAGGATATTAATAGCTAAACATTTAATTTTTATCGATTTTTTTACTCAAATTTGATTTATTATTCGCCTTAACTTTAATTTCAACTTTGAATACAAAAGTTTAATGCATTATTACTTGGAATAAAAGTTTTTAAATTGAATTAAAGACTTGAGCTTAGATTAATTAAATTATATTTACTTAATTTTTTCTCATTTTTGTCTATAAGTATGGCATTAACTTATTATGTTATGCTTCAGACAGCAAAGAGGGGTCAAGAGCTGATCTCAACCAAAGCATTAGATGGAATATTCGGTGGTTTGAGAGCATGTTATCATTATGTTTTCGAAAACAAGATTCAGACACAGAATGAGCAAAAAAGATTGAAAATTGATGCTAACGCATTGATAAAATAGAGGGAGGGGTTATTGACCATGCGAACAATGGGGGAGGGGCTGGAAAAAGACTTTTATACAATCAATTTGTTTTCTTGATAAATTTATTTATTATTGGTATCTCTCAAGAGATACTTATATCGTGACAAACTTTTCATTTGAGAGTTATTTTCGATATTTGCTTCCAATTTTGACTGTAGACTTATTTCATGTTTTTAGATAACTCTTAATTAATTATTTATTGACTCGTGATATATCGAAAAATATTACCTAACTCTTTATTTATATAATATACAGGTTTATCTTTCTATAGTAATCATCATTTGATGAATTTTCAGAATCAACAGAAATTCTCAAATAAAGAATCATTACTTTTGATTCAAAATCGTGATGAAAGAAGTATAAAAAAATGTTTGTCTATTCGATTGGTAATACTTTGTTGAAAAATAAACAAAACTCTATCCAATCTTTTAGTTTAAATCGAAATGTATTATTGAGAGTAAAATTAAATTTAAGGTTTTTAGTATACGTTTAATAATCAAAGTTCGCATTGATATCACGCACCACAGCGTTTGCTTGAGATACAGATTCAATACTACTTTAGTAATACTGGTACAGCAACAAAAATGTAATGTAAACCAATTGTCATCAAATCTCATCCAATCATAATAATCATCAGAATGTAAATGTTGAAAATAATGCAAACAAAATGTTAAGCTAAATAATAGGAAGACTAAAACTTTTTTCCTTATGCTAGAAATTTATATTAATGTTAAATAAAAGCCTGAAAGATAGTGAAATGGGTTTATAGATGTTTGGATTTGTGTGACGTTTGAAAAAGAGTGGGGAATATAAGAGAAAAGTGCATTAAAACTATATAGAGATTGAGAGCAGTGATAGGGATATGCCATTAAACTAGTAGTGATGCACAAATGGGATGCGATTGAAAGGCATTTTTGTTAAGAGACTGATGTGAAGATGTGATGCTCTGAAAGAGAGTAGAGAGTAAACAGAATCTCAGTTCAGTTTGCAATACAACCTAAAACGAAAAGCTCTTTTTGAACTTATACTGATAGCAATATGTGAACAAACATACCATTTATAAACTGTTTCAAACATTTTCTAAGTTTCAAAATAACTTTTTCTAACATATCGATTGCTTAGGTTTTTCATCTGATTTTAGTAAAAGGTATTATTTTTGGAAATTAAATATATTTCAGAGAAATTAAATCTGTTTTAGAGCAGATTCAGAGCTGATGATAAAATTGGCAGAAAATTTATGTGCAAACACTAGTTGTCTAACAAATCAAAAGAAATATAATAACTATTGTAATAATAATAATGTCTTAATGTTTGAAACAATATTTATTACTTAATACAATGAACTCTATTTTAATGAACAAATTCGCATTTTTCAAATTCAAAATAGACTAAGATATTGAAAATTTAAATATTAATTCAAAGTTTTGAATCAATTTTGAGAAATTCGGCAATTTTTTCAATTATAAATTTCAAAATTATAAATCTGTGTCTTAACAAAAAGAATAATTATCAATATGAAAACTATCTTTTTTGTTGATTTTCACGAAATGATCTAAAATTTAAACTATTTTTTCGTTGATTATAACAACTTGAGCTAAAAACTTATTTGATTATAAAATGATCGTTATTTTTATGAGAATTAAGTAGAAGGAGACGATTATTTGGAGCAATGTGAAAGCATACTTAGATTACATGAACCTCATATGTGATGATGAATATAGTGAACAATATGCAGTACAGTACGAAAAATGTATCTGTTTCTAAACTGGTATTATTCATAAGACTTAAAATTTTTTGTGATAAATCTTTACCATAACTTAATTTGAATTAAATGAACCCTTTTATTAATATATATATAAAACAATGAATTGAATAATAATAAGTATCTTTTGAACCAAATTTTTACAAAGACTTATCACAAAATACATAATTTTTTATGAATAAGGAATACCAGTATAAAAGTTAAGAATCGGGTCTCTTTTTTAGCTGTACTCAAGCATAATAGTAGTGCACATTAACTCACTTTTATGTATTAGTGCACTCTTCAAAGAAATATTGTGCATTGTTTTATGCATCGACGCATCGCTGAACTTCAATGTGCACTTATTTCAATTTTTTGTTATGTGTGTGTCTCTAAAATTCTTTTATGCACTGGAAGAATAATAAAATGGAGAAATATATAAAAAGGGTGTCTTTTTATTAAATAGAAATTCGTTTCGTCGGATTTCGTTTGGATCATATTTCCATAAGTTTCGGAATATTTTAGACAAAAAACTAGTGGAATTTTTTTTGGAATTAAAATATTATCAGTTGATGATAATGTTGTTTTGCATTTTGAATTTAAATTTTAAGCATTCATAAAACAAACCATAAAAAATATTCGCAGATAATAAACCGCACTCATGTTCACAATTCATTATTAATCTATTAAGAGAGTTAGAAATATTTTTTTAAGGATTAAATAAATCATTAGAATTTAAATTCGAAATTTAATTTTAGTCAAAACTCGACTAAATGGTAGGGAATCGAAAAAACTGCAAATTTAATATATGAGAGAATTGGAGAATTGGATACAAAGACATAAAAATGATAGACTATTAAAAATAAACAGTTAAAGACAGACGAATCCATTTATACAAATCTCAAGTCATTATTTTTATTATATTTTTTCAATGGAAGAGGAATTCATTTATAGATCACTTATTTATCGAAAAGGTGTTGATCAGAAATATTGTAATCCTTAGAATCGAAGAGAATGAAAGACTTGTTCGTGAAGCTGTACTAGATTTAAATTTTTTTAATGAGTATTAATATTTAGAGCTTTCAATCAATAGTTTTAAATTCTCTTCACAAAAATTCATATAATATTCACTAAAAACTGTTTTTACAGAGAAAAATATAATTTTCTGGCAGAATATGCTTAAAAATTAAGTTAAGTTGAGATTCTTCAAAAGAATTGTGTTAATTGAAGTTTTTCTAAGAATTTCATTGAGGTTTTTAAGAGAAAAACTGCATTTTTAGAACTCATGTAATGCTGACTTTTAAAAAGTTTTGCTACTCTATCAAGATTTCATGGTTTAATCAATAAAACCCATCAACTTCTTCAATATGCCATCAAAAATTCGACAAATCTTCAAATATTTCGATTTATGCATCGAAATATTTGATTAATGATCAATATATTAGATTCCATTTAAAAAAGTATTATATATTTACTAAACTCGCAAATATTGATACATAAAGTTTACCAAATGAGTCCTTATTAAGCGATTTGTTTAAAAACAAAAGTTTAAAATGATATGATTAACCCCTGTTTATTATATTTATATTTATTTTCAATACTTTATTAACCATAACAGTTACTGCACTGCATTAGCGGCGGCTTTAATATTGGTAAAGTTTAACCCTTTAATAATGTAAGTTTACTGCTAAGCTTGAAATAAATATACAATTATTATGGGTATTGATCGTAGAATAAATAAAACAACGCAGAAGATTAAAATAATATTTATTCTTTTGATTATTCATTGTATTCATGATTTAAGAGCTTTGACAATGCTTTACAGAGTAATAGGATTCTAAATTCATAAGGATTAATGAGAAGGATTAGCAATTCTGATGGAACAGGATATCTAAATGTCTGATAAAAAAATATATTTTTAAGGTATTCTTAAGTTTTACTCTGAAAATTTCATGAGTGTATTTTGAATTTAATTTCTTCGCTCTAAAAGATTAAAAATATTTTGAACTGTAAACTTTCGATTAAGATGATTACGAAAAACATAAAATTGTGATCAAATATGATTGGAATTTCGTTACATTTAGATTAGAATCAAATAATATTTATAGCAACTATTTTTAAGTATCATGTTTCTGGTTTATCGATATTGTTAGAATTTCTTTATGTATTTAGAAAATTATTGAGTAATCATTGCGGGAAAAAATTCGCACATTTATTATGCTTTTTAAACTTCACATCATTATAAATGGGTTTCATTTTTTGTTTAAACTTAATTTAATTATCAAATCAATGCTAATCAAAACTAATAAAAAACTGGATTTAGCTGAAAAATAGCATTAAAATAGGATTTCTAAAAAATTGAATAGCATTTGACTGTATTATTAAATAATAGAGAAAAATTGTTTTATATAGAAGTAAATTAGAGACTAGAGTTGTGTTTGTTTTAATGGTATTATCCATTAGATGATAGTCCAACTGGAAAATGACGACTGAGTGAAAGAAAGAAAAATATGCTAAAAGTGAAAGTGGAAAAAATGATAATCATAATCATAACGCGTGAAAGAAAGTATGCTTTGCATGAATGTATGTATTCGACTAACAGCTAATTTGATTGCATTTAATTCTTACGCTTACATAATTCAATACATTTGCCATTCTTTAGCTATCATTGATGTTCATTTATCTTCTTTACTAAACTTTAATCTAATTTTTGGTATTTTTTATTTGTTTTTAAAAATATGAATAACAACTTAATCAAGGATTTTAGTTATAACTTATTTTTCAGGTGAATATTTCTTAATTAAAGAGTATTTAACTTCCAATTAATGTGAAAACACATTGAACTTAATTTTAATAATTTTTAAACCATTTCAAAAGTAATTTTGAATGAAATGATAGCTTATCTGTTCTGTAAAAACTCATACAAAAGTTCAAAAACCGAAAACTTTTTATCCCAATCGATAATTTCAAAGCATTAATTAAATTATATTTTCATCAATACAAAAGTCATTTATAATTGAATTTTAGACGAATTTATCATTTGATGTCTTAGTTTTATAGAGAATAATGTGAAAAGTAATAATATTTCTGATAAAAACCATTACAATTGTGGCCTTAATTTCATTGTTGATAGTTTTGAGAACACATTATCGCTATTAATAGAGACAAAAAATGTTTACATTTACTGATAGTATTTAATGAATGAATTGGTGCGAAAGACTTATCCAACGATATGATTCATGCTGTCGTCCATTCTCTATCTCTATCACTTCTATTCTCATTAGTGCTTCCAATTCACTAATCATCATATCCTAATAGCAATAGTGTGACCAAAATAATGCATTAGAGAATACTCTATTAAGAAAATATAATAATTTCGCGATTTAAGCCTAAAAGGATTCTAAATGCAATTAAATAGGTATTAATTCATGAAATTCCTCGTTTTCGAATTTAAAAATGTTATTTATATGGCATAACTTGTTGTCAGTTTATTATTATTGTCTAAAAACTTTGACAATAATAATAAACAAGTAAATTTAGGTTAATTATCAAGTAATTTGTTCGATAAGTGAATTGTTTTGACGAGTATGTAGGTGAATATCAATTTGACAGTGGATAGAGTTGAGTTGGAGTCAGTTTCAGAGGGGGAGATGGGTTGGAAGGGTAGGCAAAATCACTTCCTTATAAATACATAAAACTCTCGTTTTGTTAAATGTGAATAGAATTTAACTCAATTTTATTGTGCAGTTGGAGTTAACACCTGTGGAAGTGAAGTTGGAGTTACTTGAAATGGAGTGGAGGTGGGATTTTTAAAAATTTTGGTGTACAAGTGACCAGTAAAGACAGACTACTTATGAGAACTCGGGTTCATATGAGAAATTGTGTGCGGGTAAGTGTTTGGAAAATTTTTTGCTTTGCAGTGTATATCGATTCGAATATTTTTGGGTTTATTTAAATATCAATAAAACTCAATTCTTAGTAAAATGGAAAAATAGATGGAAAGAGCTTTTGAGCTCAACATCTATAATGATAATTGAATTATTTGAAAAATTTGGCATCTTTTAGAGGGAATTGTGGGGCTTAAACACTATTATTAGTTCAATTGGTTTCATTGGTTTCATTGAACACATTAAAATCCGTTTCATTAGTGACCACATAATTTGAAATCAATATGTGAAAATTTCTTGCAATTTATTAAATGCTTTAACTTTTTATACAGTTTTAATAGTAGAATATATTTGAGAGTTTGTCAAAATTATTTGAGTGAAACTAATTTTAATTACTCTGATTAAAAATTAATTGATTAAAGTTCAAAATTGATAATGAGAAAGTTGATTAACCCTTTTTATGAGATTATTGTTTATTCATTGTTTGTTCTGAATAGTTATCAATGTTTTACATTAAAGTAAATTTTTATTTAATTTCTAAACAAATTTTTGAAGTATTTGATTCCGAATGGTATGATTGCAGAAAATTTTCAAAAAAGCCTTCTTTACTGACGAGTGACTATGAATATAATCTCAAAAAAGTTCTAAATTGATTTGATTTCAAGAAATTATTGACCCTTCAATCCTATTATAATGTCAATGAAAATACAAACACATTATTATTCATTCTTTACTTATGGAAATATATACTTGAAGGTGAATTAATTCAACTATTTTGAGTTCTATTCAATATAATTTGCAATTTTAAGGTAGATTTTTGTTCTTTGTTGTATGAAAACAATTGAAGACATTGTCTATTTAACGCCTGAAATATTTACTATAGTTTTAGACTTGAAATTAAATGGAAATTCTGAAAAACTAAGCGAATAAATGCATAAATGAAAAAAATTTGAATCCTGTTGTTTTAGTCTAAAAATGGCATTAAAAAGATAAAAGAAGTGATACGAAAGTAAACCTTTTTTTGTTGTAAAGACAAACATATAACTTAAGTCAGTAGTAATGTTAAAAACTTAAAATGTGAAAATGTATTCAAAAAGTTCAGTATAGCGTTAACAACAGATGCGAATACTTTGGACTCCAAATGCACGCGAATTATACTTTAAAAATCACGTAAAACATAAACAGCACTTCAAATTCTAAACAACAATATTTGGTACTATTATTTTTCAAGTATAGCGCGTGTATAAGTGTGTAGTTTGAGAATACTATCAGTTAGACGGGGGCTATATTTCAATAGAGCACTAGTTTTCACTTCAAATGAGAAAAACAACAAAACTTCAGTACTTCAAAGTACCGGCACTTGTGTTTGGCTTCAAAATTTCTGATCAAATAACTTAGAATTATAATTTTCGAGTTTCAATTTCATTATATTTAGTTTATTAGTTATTTATCTTTTCACAATTTTTTTTAACTAATTGGGATATTTCTAAAAATTCAGAACACAATGAAACCAAATGAAAACTAGTTTATTCACTTCATCAGAAAGAGTAAGAGATTATTCTTAAATAGCTTTTTTGAAAAAAGCTTACTATAAACTGTGAGCTGATGAATATTTTCTCAAATTTAATGATAATTAATTATTGAAACTTCAAGTTTTCTTCATTACAAACAAAATTTTAAGATTAAAAGTTGATAATCGAAAATAAGAAACCTTTGTTAAGGTTTTAATATTAAATATTTGGATTGAAAAATTTGTGTTTATGGTAAAGAAAACTTCGATTTTGCATAATTTGATTTGAAAATAAATTCAATAGACTAGCAATTAATTGCTTTAATAGTTTTATGATTATAAAAAATTTCAGTTGACTAACACAGTCTCTTTTGTTCATTTTTCTTAAGCAAGTACTTGTATTCTGTAATTCATATTTTGAGTAAAAACTTCGAGATTTTTTTTATTGATTGTATGATTGCTTGAATGCAAGCGTCTCTCTCTCTCTCTCTCTCTCTCTCTCTCTCTCTCTCTCTCTCTCTCTCTCTCTCTCTCACCTGCACTAGTTTTCTGTTACTTATATTATTAGAATTAATGCAATTATTTGGTTCATTATAGTCAGCGTGAAGTCTCATGAAGTTATACTGAATGACCATCAATGAAACCAATTGATCCTATAATTATAGTTCACTGAATCTCACGTGTGTCTGAATGTCTCTTAAAATGAATACGTGTTCAACAATAGATATGACATACCAATGAATGGTGAATAGCGCTAACATGAATACCACTTTGACCTCCCGTCGATCTTTAGGGTCAATGCATCCCTTCCAATGTGAAGCCATTGAGATCAAGTCAAGTGGAATTGTGTGCACAAATCACATTCAAACCAACATTCGTTTCTATGATTCGATCAAAAATTATTATTATAATAATAACGGATTTTTCATAATTTCACTGCACAAGTTTTCAGTTATTTTACTAATCATTGTAATGACTGTTTCCAACTCTTTCCATACAGTTGCAATTTTTTCTGTCAATTCATACAAAAGCATTCTCTGATTTAATTTTTTCGAAAAATAAATTAATTCAAGTTTTTTACCCTATTTAAAAGCCATCATTCATATTATGCAGTTATAAGAACTTTTCTGTCAAATTATTTGTATGTGAGATGTTTTCTAGTTGTCACGAATTTCAAGCATTGATTTCATCCTTTGTAACGAAAAACATCCATTTATTCATTATGGAAAATAGTTATTCATTCGCAATAGTTGTATGAATTGTCCGAAACATCTGATAGTGATTCAGATGAGGTCATCAAAAGTGAGGATAAAATGATGAACAAATGTGATAACACCATAAATACTAATGCGATCCAAGAGATAGAGATGAGTATTGTTATACTGATGACAAGTCCATTATTACATCGATTGCAGGCATAACCAAACTTTTATCTCTGTTTTGGCCAAAATTTATTCATTTAATGCATTTTATAATGTATTTTCAGTGTTGAAAATTAGTCATTAAAATATTTACATGTTTTAAACATGTTGAACACATATTTCATTTTTAATGAATTATTCAATTTTGTTTATAACTAATAACTGGACACTATCTCTAAATATTTTCGATAAGTCGCAAAAATTTAATTTTAAATTAAATAAGTTTTTATGGATTAAATGTTAAAAGGAGTGAAAATTATGGTTTTAATTAGAAACACAACTAAATTAAATTGGATGCAAAGCATACTCTATTAGTTGGCTTTCGGAAGTCATTGACAGTCAAAGTCAGTGAATTTTCTACGATTTAAAAAAAAGTTATTTTTTCCCTATTTTTTGTTTAGCATTTAAGTTATTCCTTGAAATTGGTGACAAACTTTGCTTAGAATTAACAATAGTAGCATTGAATTAAATGTCAAAATGTCTCACATATGACAATAGTGTTTGTGAGTTGTGTCCCATTTGTGCAACTTTAGTGACACTTTTATGCAAATGGCTTTCTTTTATACAAATTGAACCTTTTTTTCGCTGACAATTCGCTATAAGAGAGAAAAGATTTTTATAGTATTGAACGAACAAAAGCTAATCATAACAAAACAGAATTTGTGGCCATTACTAAATTGAACCAATTTGTTACGAATGTAAAAACACATGCCATTACTTTAACAACATTAATATAATATCACAATTATATTATTCCCTCTCGAGTTAAACATAAACACATGACTCAATCTGGGCATTGACTGCTTTTCAAGCCTTCATGATTTAGCCGACTATTAATCAAATTCTCAAAAAAGTTCTGTTGAATTAAAATTAAATGCTTAGGTCTTATTCAATGTTTGGGAAACAACTGCTGCAGAATTTTTCCTCACTTAACAAAATTTTTTGTAAACTTCAATCGTAATAATTTTTTGATTGAAATATGACTTTAGTCAAGAAAATAAATTAATTTAAATGATTTTCTCATTTAGTGGATAAAAATTCAAATTGATTATAATAAGTACGAAAATAATAAAAAATATTCCTAAACAAGAATTAAGTGTAATGTGAACAACAACCTTAGTTTAAGGTTAAAATGAATTTTTTGTCAAGTCCTGAAACTAGTGATAAAACTAAATAATAAATAAATAAAGCCATAAACTTCAGTCCCAATTAGTATTTTGGCAATCAATTGATGGGAGATTTGTAATTGCATGCAAATAATGCAAATAATATAATTCGAGCGTAAATTCAATACTAATGTAATATATGAGTATGTAATGTGAAGTATAGGTTCGAAAAAAATGTTATTTTCGCCTCAATAGTTCATTTTTGGTAGAATAGGTTCTCAACATTGCATGAAATTCGACGCACACTCGCCATAGAAGTTTAGGGGATAATAAGTGACAGACTTTGAGATAGAGAAAGAATGAGTTGGGTTCAGGTTTGCAGTCGGCCTAAAAAATATGCTAATATATTAGTTATTATCGAAGTGAGACTAATTTCATATTTATACCAAACTTTAATTAATGTCATACAGAGTTATTACAGTAGAGCTGCTCAGTATACCTCACTCTCAGATTTTGAGACCACATGTTCTGTTTAATCGATCAGAATTTCCTATTTATTGACTCAATTGATGAAACAATGCATGTGTTTTAATTTTTCACTTGTGGACACTTTTATATAAGTAAACCTAACAATAATCGCTCTCTTATAACGATTGTTCATAATATAGATATCAAATAATTAAGAATTGTGACAATAATTATGAAAGAAAAGTATTGATTATTCTTGTTTTTGATGAAAAATCAATGCTAAATAAAGTTTAAGGCTATAATCTTAACAATATCTGGTCTGCTATTATCGAAAAACGTGTTAAATTCAGTTTTATTGCTTTATTTACTTAAATGTCAAAAACTTTTAACATTTCAATTTCTCATATCCCTGAAGAAGAATTACAATGAACTCGAAAGGGCTTGGATTTAATTATACTATATTTAAATCATAATTTTTATAAATATAAATAAAACTTTTCACTAAGTCTTAAGAGTGATAACTTATTCAACAATTAGATATCGAATAACCAAATCTGAAATAATCGCTTTTCAAACAAAGCATACAAACATTATTTAACTATCTTATTAAACAATGAATATGTTTATTTATTTTAAGTAATAATAATCATAACTCATTCCTTCTCTGCTAACATTCAATTTTGGAACATTTCGGAATTAATTAGAAAAGAAAATTTTCTTCCAATTCAAGTAGTTTTTGAGAATATAATTATTATTGAATAATAGTATTAGTGTTAAACCAAAGAAAATTCAGTTAGAATAGGAACTGAAATTGGGTGAGTCTATAAGGAGTGGCATTATATTAGCATTGAATCAATGCTTATAATAACGGTCATAACTGACATCTAAATGCAGTTAAATTTTCATTATATTCAGAAAGCAAAATACAAATAAGACTATTATTTAGTTCACCTGTATTTCGATTGAAAACTCAAAACTCGTATTTCTCAATAGAAATAAAAAACCAGAAATCACTTCCTCTTTCATTATAATTGAGTTTATAGTAAAATGCGTTTTTCATGTTTCTGTCGATTTGAATTTTCTATCAAAAAAAACTTCGAGAGGAAAGAAACGGTACTTTTTATTTGAAATACAGAAAAGTGAAGTTAATTGTTATAAAAAAAGAAAGTGAATGTGAAAGTGGTTCGCTTCGGGCTAATCAATTGATCCAATGATGCGATAGACTATGGACTGGTGACTATGGATCACATCATGAGAATATACATAGAAAGGAAAAGTGGTCTCTCATAGCAGTACTCGATAAGGAATTCCGAATATAATTCAATTGATGAATGAATTGTTGAAAGCGAATTATTTTCTATTTGACAACCAATTGTGAACCACACAATCGTCGCGAATGTTATGCAAATCACATTCAATACAATTTTGGTACAATTCTTTGCATTAACTCACCTGAAAGTAAATTATTGAGCTAACAATCTCTCTATTGGACATTACATTCTTCGAAGTCAACAATGGAAAAGATTTAGTCATATATAACACAATTATTTGATTGTGAGATAAATCTCGATTCTCAATGAGGCATTTACCATATTTTCTATAAATTCAGTCAAGAGTTAAGAGTTTTAATTTTCTAGATTTACATTTTGAGAGTCGAGAAACACAAAGCTTACAAACTTTGCTCACGAAATACATCTGTCCTTAAGAAATATTAAACAACTTGTATTAATACAAACTATTCAATCATTTTTGAAAGAAAAAAATTATGACTGAATAATGAAATAAATAATTTTGAGACAAATGCTGTAAACATTTAATTAATTTCTCTTCAAGTTGTATATTGTGAAATGGATTGACTAAAATATTTTCAATATATTTTACCAATCATTAAATCATTTATATTGGATTTGAAGGAATTTCATGATTCTCAAAGATTCAAAGAAAAAGTATTTCAAAACTTCAGAATTTTTCAACAGATTAAAAGCTGATAAAAATGTGTCAAATCACTGATTAGTATTTAATGAATTGATCAAAAATCCAATAGATATGGGTCTTAATTATATTAATAATTGATTCCTTATTCTCAATGATAGTTTATTAAGCGATCAAAACTTTTATAAACTTAATAACTTTGGTTCAATAGAATTAATTCTAGCTTATAATAAGTTTTTGATACACTCAACTATCAAATAATTTATCAGAACTCGTGCCGCAAACGCAAAACTCCATTGAAATTGTGGTCTGAGATTAAAAGATGGCTAACACTGATACCAAATATCATGAGAAATATATCAAAAGTGCGGATTTGAGCGCTTCTCTCACTATCCCTTTTATATATAATACCGTTTCTAATAAAGGAATTCTCTTGTGAAATAGGAATAGGGACTAGAGATGGAATAGTAGTGTGCGATACATAAGTTATTTTCATATTAGAGAGAAGTGATGCCATCATTGATGACCAGCTGTTGCAAAGGCACCAATTTCTCACTACACGCAGAGTTTCTCGTATTTCATTGCATTTTCTAACCGAATGAACTCACAATTTTCAGTAATGGCTAAACAAGCTCTGAAACACTGATAGAATAAGTGCTGATATAATATATATTAGTTTTATATAATTTACTTGTTATATAAATTTGTAAATTTCCTCTTTTCCTTTGAGATAAAGAATAAGTTTTGTGTTTATATTGCTTAAGCTCTATATTGGAATCAAATAAGTTTTGATTCAATATATAAACTCACTATTATTTTGAAAGAAATAAAATTAATTATTTTTTTTATTTGACTGAAACTAATTTACTTGTTTGATGTTTAAAAATTTTTGCTTAATAACTTATTATAACTTTTTATAATTCATTCCAAATTCATGTTTATCTGAAAAAGAAGTGAAAACTGCATAAAATCTATTATTCTTAAAAATCGATTATTCTTAATCAGAATGTTAAAATTTTTCTCCTTGTTAGAAATTTTATTATTGATAAAAAAAATACCTGAAACTATGCGCTAAACTTATACCAGTATTATATTATTCTATGAAATAAAGAGTATTCTTAAACAAAATTCAATTCGATATAATTATAAATTCAGCTTCAAGTTTGTTCTGAATTCTTTTTTGCAACCATAAGTATAAAGAAAATAAAATACAAAATTATTTTGATATCAATATCAAATGCATTGAATCGAATAAAAGAAAATTTGATTCCATTTGAATTTTGTATCACAAAGTTATAAAATTCTTTTAGACCTCAAGTTTTCAAACTTACAAGTGTTATAATTTTATAATAATCGCAGTTAGAAATGTTCTTATGCTTCATTATCTGACTTGAATTCAGTGTATAATCAAATAAGATATATTTTAAATCATATGATTAGTCATTATTCATGTAATTAAATGCTTTGCGGCAGTAACCGGTTAAGGAATATTTATGCCTTTTGAAGAGAAGGATTTTTGAAGTTCTAAAC